>VMDO01016213.1:0-48527 GCA_007922755.1 Pedetes capensis | reverse complement strand
GGAAAGCTGTGGCAAAAGATCTCTCTAGAGTATTGAAAAGCAAAGATGTCACATTGAAGACGAAGGTGCGTCTGACTCATGCCATGGTATTTTCAGTGGCATCATATGGTTGTGAAAGCTGGACATTGAACAAGAGAGACAGAAAAAGAATTGATGCTTTTGAATTGTGGTGCTGGAGACGTCTATTGAATATACCATGAACTGCCAAATAACCAACAAATCTGTCCTAGAAGAAGTACAACCAGAGTGCTCCTTGGAAGCAAGAATGGCCAAACTGTGTCTTACATATTTCAGACATGTAGTGAGGAGAGATCAATCCCTGGAGAAGGACATCATGTTTGGGAGAGTGGCAGGTCAACACAAAAGAGGAAAACCCTCCACCAGATGGATTGACACAGTGTCTGCAACAATGGGCTTAAACATAAATAAGATGATTTGCCTGGCACAGAATCGGCAAGTGTTTCGATCTGCTGTACATAGGGTTGCTATGAGTCGGAGTCGACGCGACAGCACCTAACAACAACAACAACAATGGCAAATGGCTGAAGATCCCTTTGGTAAGAACAAGGAGAATTGCTACTGTTAAAAACATTGTAGTATTCTATCTTCTTTCCTTGAGGAAGCTTAATAGTTTTTAATCCTTGGATTCTAGATATGGAATTTGAGCAAACAATCATGAATTTCAATTGGGGTAGTTGATATTAGCATTCTTGCTACATCTCCCTCCATCCCTCTCTCCTACTTGCTTTCTCTCTCTCCTCTCTCCCTTTTGTTCCCTCTCTCCCTGTCTGTAAGTGCACATCCCTCTCTCTCTCCTTAGCTGCCCATCTCTATTGGTCCTAAACACTGCATTATCTGTTAGCCATTGCATAAATCCATTGAGAGCCAGGGATCCTTGGCTGCCATTTTGACCTTAGTGCCCATTAGAGTCATCACCTCTACTTTGTCTCTGATCGTCAAAGACTGCTCCCTGAATCATTTATACCTGGCATTTTTAATTATGCTCAATTCTATAAAAGTATCCTATCCTACTAGTCCTAGCTTTCATAACACAGTCACTATGGCCTTCTCAATGATATTTGAGACCCTCTCATGAGTACATTTTTTATTGCCTTCATAAATATAATATCCTGTAGGCTTTCCTGAACATGTTCACCTAGTATTTATGGGATTTTATTTTTTAGTTACATATGAGCATGCTCACTTGTCCGAGTCTTTATCTTCTTCCATACTTGCCAAGTTAGTTCTAACATCTTCATATCACTTAATGTGGACCATTGTTTTTTAACAAGCTCCCAGAGCAAGAGCCATTGAAATAACTTATCAGATCAAGAACCAGGGGCTTTTCTAAGAAGATAATCCTTAATCATAGGATTTTTGTCTCCATATTAACAAATTTTTACTTGTCCAGCTTTTTATTCTAAGTACTCCTCTTCTGCCATTGAATACCCTCAAGATTTACTCTAGGACATACTTTTTCAGTTTATGCTGGTATAAATTAGATCCTAAAGGTCCTCCATTGGGTAATTATTTTATTCCTTTAGTAATATAGCTCTTCCACAGTTGGGTCATCTTTGACCTTAATGCATGGTGATGAGAGTGAATCTTGAAAAGAACAATTTCTTATATACTGCTTTGACTGGGTCACCTTCATAGTCTTTAAATAAAAGAAAGGTCAGTTGTCCTATTCATTAACAGATCCAGAGAGTTCTGGTAAATCTGTGGCTACTAGATTTTCATGTTCATCTACCACATTTCTTATCCCTGACAGACAGGATACCCTAAAAGGGAGGTAACACTGGAGCAAAAGACTTAACTATGTCATTTTTCTGGGCAATTCTATTACTTTATCACTGAGCCCTATACCTGGTCATAGTTTGGGCTTTCCCCAACTTTTAGATGGTAAGGTGATTTATTTATTTATTTATTTATTTATTTATTTATTTATTTATTTATTTTGTACTAGAGGTTGAACCCAGGGCATGGCACTTGCATACTTTGCCAGTTCTGTGCCACTGAGCTTCACCTCCAGCTCATTTTTTTACTTTTTGAGACAAGGTCTTGCTAACTTACACAGACTGCCTTTGGTCTTGAACTTGCGATCCTCCTGCCTCCACCTCCTGAGTCGCTGAGATTATAATTGTGAGCCACTGCACTAGGCGTAGACGGTAAGTATTTTTTAAGTGTGCTTTGGAGGCCTTCTGATTTTCACATTTTGCTTTAAGTTAGTAATTGCCTAACTTTCATCTGTCATTTTCTCTCTTCAAGGCATCAATGCTATATAGCAACAGCCACTTAATTTCAAATTCCTTATTACTATTTCCCTTATACCTGTCAAATGCCAAAGATAGTTACTAAAGCCAGTGTAACCCTATCTACTTGTACATCTTCCTTGTTAACCACAGGTGCCTAGAGAGTCATAATATTACCAGAGCCTATTTGGACTTGTCATGTCACATACCACTGTGATGTCCCAATTCATATCTATCCTACATGTGTTCTGAGCTCTAGAATCCCATTCATAGAATACACGAAGAGCCACTTCATATAATAATTGTCTAAGGTTTCCTGAAAGCAGGTCTCAAGCCAATGATTGGATCACAAGTGATTTATTAAAATAGTGCTCCCAAAAGAGAAGATTAAGAGAGTGGTTGAATTATAATACTAAAAGAAAAGGAGATAAAATACTGTGCAATTTCAAGTGAAGCTCCAAGATCAGACTGATTCCATGGGATATGCACATTTTACCTTGGAATTCATTTCATCCTGAAATAAGAAAATGAAAGTTTGCAACTTCTCTACTGGCTAGCAACATTGGATCCTAGCCACCCTGAAGGTATTATATAATGCCATGTACTTCTGGCTCATGACAGAAGCAACTTTCTGTAGGGTGAAGGTACATGAACTACACCAAAACACACAAAATGTGAGGAACAGGCACATGGTAAAAGAGATATGATAGAATTGGAGTGGAGTATCAAGAGCATTTGCTTCAGGAGGTCCTCTAAGAGGCTTGTAGTAGATCAGGAAAGAAAGATTACAGCACATGATGTCTTTAGATTTCTATAAACCAATCTGACTATATCTAGGATTTCTCTATGTTTCATATTCAACCTTGAATTTGGAGAGGAGCAAGTTTCTGACGTTATCCCTCACGTTAAATACCTTTCCCATCTCTTACATCTCTGTAGTTTCTCCCCATATCAGAAAGCCTCTTCTATTTCTTGTTAGAGATCTGGCCTTTTCTTGAATTTTTCCTCCTTCTTATTCTATTACATATAGAAGAAAATCTGTGATCTTAATTTGCCATTGCATTTATATCATATTTTCAAAAAGCCTGTCCCTGTATTTTTAAGAAAATCATTTTCTCTTTCACAAAAGCCTAAGGGGGAGGAAAAAAAGTCCACCTCAACCGGATGCCTCATATTGGCCTAGAAAAATTCTCTTTGAAACTTTAAGCCAAGCAGTGACTGTTCTGAACTTCTGCCCCTCTAAGAAATGAGTGCCATTGATTCAAAGGTTGTGTTGCCAGGGGGCAAGTGAGATGAACAAAACGTTGGCTGGGTAGCTCAATAATGTCATCTCTGTCAAACATATTATTGTAATACTGTGGAACATTTGCAACATTTCTGAGCTATATAGCTTTCTTATAATTCTGTTCATACTGTGTAGAGTTTCTTTTTTCTCTTCAATCAGGCAGTCAGTTGTCTTTTCTCTGCCCTATATTTTTGTGTTTGCGTCCAGCATCTCCGCTCAGCACCCTTCTCCCACCTATGGTTTTGCTAATTTCCATAGGACTGGGAAAACAGATAGATAAACATGTCAGATATCTATGTTTAAGAATTTGAGTAATTTAGGTGAGAGACTTTCTTCACTCAAAACATTACATGAATAACCTTTCTCTAAGACCTCATAACAGAAACTCCAGGTACTCAGAACTCTGTGACCATGAAGTATATATGTATATATGGATATGTGTGTGTAACATAGATGCATATGTGGATGTGTTTAATATATTCTTGATAACTTAATAGATTATTGGGTTAAAATTATCAGAAATTCAACCTTTTTGTAAGTGAAGCATTCTATTTGGTACAAAATGATATTATCATTAATTCAGTAAGTCTGATTCATCTTTTACAAATTAAAGAAACCTATATGTTAAAAGGCTTGCAGCCATAGCCCTGTGGCATCCGGATCCTGTCAGATCTTGGAAGCTAAGCAGGGTCGGGCCTGGTTACTACTTGAATGGGAGACAGCCTGGGAACACCAGGTACTGTAGGCTTGGGAGAAGGACCCGGCAACCCACTCTGCAAAATCAACCACCATTGAAAACCCTAGCAGAGAAGTACTGACAGTAGTAGTTTGCCTGTTGTACGTAGGGTCACAATGAGTCGGATACTGACTCAATGGCACCTAACAACAACAATAACAACAACTACATATGTTAAAAATTCTTGAACTGCTGGGCACAGTGGTGCATGCCAGTAATCCCAGCGACTTGGGAGGCAGAGGCAGGAGGATTGCAAGCTCGAGACCAGAGGCACTCTGTGTAATTTAGTGAAACCCTCTCTCAAAAAGTTAAGAAAAAATGGACTGAGGGTGCAGCTCAGTGCTACAGCACTTGCAAAGCCTGCAAGCATGAGGCCCTGGGTTCAACACCCAGTACTGAAAAAAAAATTCTTGAACGTTTCAAGACAGAATTCATTCAAGATTCAGTTTTCTTCTTTTTGTTTTTAGCAAAACAGAGTCAACTTTACTTCTAGTAGATATATTTACAAGTACTATCTTGTTTCATCCTCAAATGACATAAGGTCTTTTTTTTTTATCCTCACTTTATATACAAGAAAATGGGATAAAGAAAATTAACTGTTTGGCTCAACATCCTCTGCAGTTTAAAGTCAAGTGAAGACTCAGTTTTCTGTGGGCCCTAAATATTTGTACACATTTTGAAACAGAAAAGAAAGATCTGGTTTAATTTCTGGGGAAGATGCAAACTTAGGCAAAAAAAGAGGAAGAGAAAACACTCCAGGAACCTGAATGGGCAAACCAATAGAATAACCAAATTATCAGGCCATGTGTGAGGTTAATTGTATATGTAGGTCTATGGCTTTCAATTAACTAGACCACATTGGGACATCTGGTGCTCTGAATATGGTACATCATTACTACAGGGTTCCAAACTGGAAGTTTTCTCTGTTTTCTCAAGATTTTCTTTAGAAAAATTCTTTTATATTCCCTAATGGAACGAACCTCATCCAAGTTTTCATCATGAGCTAGCTGTTCTTTTCCTATTCATGTAGGTGAAACAAATGACATTATGTTGAATTAATTCCACTGATTTTGCATTCTTATGTACATTTAGGCTCTAAGTAAGCCAGAGTTGTTGTTGTTGTTGTTGTTATTGTTAGGTGCAGTCGCGTCAGTATCCGACTCATAGCGACCCTAGTATACAACAGGTGAAACACTATTATCAGTACTTCTCTGCTGTTCATAGGGTTTTCAATGGCAGATTGATTTTTGGGAGGGGGTTGCCAGGTCCTTCTCCCAAGCCTACAGTATCTGGTATTCCTTGGCGGCCTCCCGTTCCAGTACTAACCAGGCCCGACCCTGCTTAGCTTCCGAGATCTGACGGGATCGGATGCCACAGGGCTAAGGCTGCAGGTGAGCCAGAGTAGGTTTAGATAATTTTATGGCTATGGAATTCATGGAAGTAGATGCTGAACTAGTGAGATGGAGGTCATTTTTGTGGGTGTAAATTATGGCTATGGAATTCATGGCAGTAGATGCTGAACTCGTGAGATGGAGGTCATTTTTGTGGGTGTAAATCAAAGATAGGGAGGCTCGAGCTGCTTGGGTTTGAACTGGTAAGACTTTATGATAGTCTTATTTCACTTGGGGCCAGTTTCCTACATCTTCAAACTTTCTACTGGTGATTTTCATCAAAGTGCTGATTTAATTTAAAGATTTAATTTAAAGATGTTTTCTGACATCTTTCTACCCTGAATAGAATCAGTTCTCTCTCCTTCCTGCCTCTTTTGTTTCTATTTTGTCTCCAGTTGTGAGCTGGATCAGCGAAGGTTCAGTTTATTCTCCCTGGCCCTTCAACTACTTAATAGTATCAATGATGTCTTTGTTATCACAAATGAAAAAGATGAATGCAATGAAGGATGTTCACAAAGACTCTTTATCATTTATTCTTGATACCTACTTTTTATCATTATCTTTCTTAATCTCTTTTGCAGGTGTAGATCCTAAGCCCCAGAGAGAAGTTGGCACGAGGTGCAACTTCCTCTTACTCCATTTACAGTCAGTTACCCATGTCAGTCAAAGCTGCACAGGAAGAAGAGAATATTTGTGTTCCTGAAAATTTTTCATGGGTCAGCTCAGACTCTCACAAAACAAAATACATTTTAATGGAAAAATCTGAGCATTGAAATATGAGAGATGGGTATAACCAATAGAATAGACTGTTAATATGTGAACATTAAGTAAAATATTTATTTTGATTATATTTCAACTGAAGGACTATTTCACAGTTATTCATTTAAAAGTGTACGCTTGTGTAGGAAATGCTTTGTTTTCAGGGAAGAATCCATGCAGTGATGAAATATGTCCCTGAGCATTTACTGAGAGGAAATATAGAATAGTAGAATTCCATCCCTTTATAACTTTTGTTTTCTTTAAGGGATCAGAAAGAATATATATGTGAGTAAAGCAAATTATCACAGGCATGCTGAAATCTGAAGGCATTAAATGGTTAGTAGAGAATCTAAAAACAAGTTTTCTGGCACACTTTTGATGTGAAGTTGAATATCACGTTACAGACTTCAATCTGCTGGGTGTGGGCTGAGCTGGTGATACCTGTGTGGACAAGCATACAATGCTGTATCTGCAGGGGCATTTGGATCCATCTGTGACTTTTACTCATGTAATGACACAGTGAATGCATATGACATTTAGTTCACCTAAACAGCCAACCACTAAGCTTTCTCTTGTCATATTTATGCAGTATAAAGCTCAGAAACAAATTTAGAAGTTTTTAAAAAGTAGCAACCTTGAGCCTCCTTTGGCAGTTTTTTCCTTCTACGTTTCTCTCTTCCCATAACTACTTCCTTCTTTTCTCTTTCCTTTCTATTTTCTTTCCTTAAGCTACTTTTATGATTTTCCATTTGGGAATTCTTTGCTGTGACTGTAAGACATTCTTTTTAGATAAATGTTGCTTAATGTAACTCTGTAATGTTTGTCTTTATAAGTCAGACACCTCAAGATTTTTATTTTTTAAATTTTTATTTGTATCTTTTTCAGCTTCTTGTCAGAAAAGATGTTTCTGGTAGAGGTTAAAGAAATTTGAGTTCTTCTAAATGGATGCAGTATATTTACATGATTAGCCCAATCACACGGCATACATGGAGAGAGAAGCACTCAGATAGTTCATAATGCTCAAGTGTCTAATTTTGACTACACGGAAAGTAATCAGAGCAAGTGTTTTAAGGGTAAAGGTGGGAGTTTTCTCTTTTTGCTGTATGGTAGTGCTACTGAACTAGAAGTCAGACTGATTCATATTCATGTTGTTATAGGGATAAATCAGGGAGTCTCTGCCCAATACTCCTTATCTCTAAGTGATAGCAATTTGGTGGGTGTTGAGGAAAAGCCTCTCTATTGGACAACCAGGTAGCCTGGCTGCCATTTTCATCTTTGAAGTACATTCCTTGGTCCTTCTGTTATTAGTTCAAGCTTTTTAGTTCCCTCTAAATAGAACTGCCTACCACAAGTACTTGGTTCTACCATTTGCATTGCAGGTCTCTCAACACCTCCTGGGTTCCTGAGGTCACTTGCCTACGTTAGAACCAATGCATTTCACAATGCTTGGGCTGTTACTTCTCTGAGCTTGATGGAAGCAGCACTCCCACAGGCACATTAGAGCCATTTCAAGTAGGAATGTAGAAAAAAATGAGAAGAAAAAATTACTTTTAGGCTTTTTGGAGCTTTATGTTGGAAGAAAAGGATTTATTACAGGGGTATCCAGGTATGGATATGGGTGTTAGGTGGGTGGACCTAAATTTGCTTGCACAGTGTTACTTAGCACATGATGGAAACAGAGATGGCTTTAAAATGAGGTTCTAATCTCTGGATAGGCCTGCAGCCATACCACTGTGGCATCCAATCCCGTAAATTCTCAGAAGGTAAGCAGGGTTGGGCTTGGTTGGTACTTGGATGGGAGACCACCTGGGAACACCAGGTGCTGTAGGCTTGGGAGAAGGACCCAGCAACCCATTCCCCAAAGGCAATCTGCCATTGAAAACCCAGGAATAGCAGAAAAGCACAACAATAGTGTTTCATCTATTGTACATAGGGTTGCTATGAGTCTGACACCGACTTGACAGCAACCAACAACAACAACAACAATATCTAGATGGGGCTAGGGTTTACTTTAGTTGGCAGAGGGTTGCTTTGCACTCTCTCAGGTCCTGGGTTCAATCTCCGACACTGCAAAAATGGGAGAAAATGGGAGACAGATTTGGCAATCCACTCCTAGAAGCAATCCCAAAGCAATGAAAACCCTGTGAGGGTCGCTATGAGGTGGGCCTCACTTGAAGGCACCTCACAATAACAACAATCTCTGTATAACATCTTTCTTGTTGAAAGAGGCATTTCCAGGATGCCACGCTGTCACAGACAGCATTGTAGGGAGGAGAGAATTTAGGTTGTAAGTACTTTTCAGCCTTCACATCTGTAATCTGTACAGCTTCTCTCTGGCTCAGGAGGAGAAAGTGATGGAATCAAGCCTGCCAAGACAATAAAAGCTTTTTCAGGCCTGTGATCTGTTAGAGAAACAATTTTCCTTCTGTTCTCCATTCCATAAATCCTGTCCTGACTCATACTTATTTTTGTGTGTATGTAAGAATATAAAATCTTTTATTAACCTCAAAGTAATAAGACCTGTTCTTCTAATTGATTACTCATTCGACAATACAAATATTTAAAGGACCAACGAACTGGAAAAGATTAGTAGAGCTAGTGAGTTTTTTTTGAAATTAGTCAATGAATGTTATATTTGCCTTTTAAAGCAACATATACTTTCAGTTAAAAATAACCTTGATAGAAGAGTTTTTAAAAATTTATGGAGTATAAGAAGTATCATATTTCCTCTTCCTAGGACTTTTTGGCACATTTAACAGTGGGGATGGGGAAAAAGAAGGAGAGGAAGAGAAGGGGAGAGAGAATGAATAAGAACATGCAAAATAAAGAAGTGCTATCTGAACGCATGGGCTGGGATTTAGCTCAGTTGGTAGAGCGCTGCACTGCAGTCTCTGAGGTCCTGAGTTCAATTCTCAGCACCGCAAAAATGGGAGAAGGACCTGGCAATCCACTCCCAAGGCAATCCCGAAACAGTCTGCCATTGAAAACCCTATGAGGGTCGCTATGAGTCGGATACTGACTCGACAGCACCTAACAACAACAACAACATCTGAGCACATGGGCTGACATTTAGCTCAGTTGGTAGAGTGCTGTCTGTGCTCTCTGAGGCCCTAAATTTGATCCCCAGCACTGCAAAAATGGGAGAATGACCTGGAAGCCCACTCCCAAAATAATCCCAAAACAATCAGCCATCAAAAATCCTATTAATAACAGAGAACCTCTGACAGAGTGGCAGGCAGTGTTTTGTCTGTTGTCCATAGAGTCACCATGAGTTAGACCCGGCTTGATGGCACCTAATAACAACCTGGGCACACATCAATGTATAATTTCCTCCTCTAGGGTTCTCTCTGCATTTGCAGTTTATTATGTTTATTTCATAAGACAACAAGTAAATAAAGTCTATTAGCATTAGTAATATTTGTACCATATGTATTACTGGTGGTCACCTCCCATCTCATCTTTCTCATCCTTTATAGTCTAGCTTCTTTAGACTGAAATGTTTATACTAGTATTGCTTAAACAAAAACTAACGCCAAAAATGAAAGATGTTCACTTTCATTAGGATCAATTTGCTGCTTCAAATGAGTCAAAAGCAAAAGAAAAGATTAGTTAACCTCATTGTAGATTTTGAGTATCTTTAGTAAATATTTCAAAAATGAACAGAGACGACAGGTCTTGTTTCTTTGTTTTTCAATTCCCCAAAGGGCCTGAGCTTTAAAAAGCTCTCCATACTTAAGGACTATTGCATTCTTAAGGCCTACAGAATAACACTTTTAAAATCACTGAAGCCGGGCATGGTGACACAATGCCTGTAATCCCAGTGACTTGGGAGGCGCAAGTAGGAAGATCGTGAATTTGAGGCCACAGACAGCCTGTATAACTTAGTGAGATTCTGTCTCAAGATAAAAAAATAAAAAATGGGGCTAGGGGTACAACTCAGTGGTCGAGCGCTTGCAAAGCATGCATGAGACCCTGGGTTCAAACTCCATAGCACCACAAAAATCAATCAATCAATCAATCACTGAAATCCCACTCACTTTTCAATCTATGGCCACTTGCTATTGTTAGGTGCCACTGAGTCAGATCTGACTTATAGTGAGCCTATGTACACTAGAACAAAACACTACGCAATACTGTGCCATGCATATGGTCGTTTTATGTTTGAGTCTATTGTTACAATCACTATGTTTCTTCTCATTTTCAGTCATGGTACATCAGCAAAAGGAGATCCCAGGAACTTTACTCCATTCTAGTCATTAAGGTTGACTCTACTTTGAGGAGGTAACTCTTCCCCAGTTGTTTCTTGAATGCCTTCTAGCCTGGGGGGCTCATTTTCCAGTACTACATTTGATTATGCTTCTCTGCTATTTGCAGGGTTTTCAGTTGCTAATTGTTTGAGGAGTGGGCTGCTGGGTCCTTCTCCCTAGTGTGCCTTGGACTAGAAGCTCAGCTGAAACCTGTCCACCATAGGTGACCCTAATATGTTCTGAAATTTCAATGGCATTGCTTTTAGTGTCACAGTGACATGCAAGTCCCTACAACACCACAGCACAAGAAGCTGACAGACACATGGACCATTTAGCCATGCACAGTGAATTACATGTTCAATGATACACCATCTATGCAAATAAAAAGTATACTTATGGGGTTTATAATTAAACCAAATAAATTTTCATTTCTCTTTTTTCTTCTGAAGATGTGACATGTGTATACATGGGTGCATGAGGCATGGGTTCCTTTCCTTCCCTTCTTTCTTTCTTTCTTCCTCCCTCCCTCCCTCCTTCCCTCCGTTCCTTCCTTCCTTCTTCCTTTCCTTCCTTCCTTCCCTCTTTCCTTCCTTCCTTCCTTCCTTGCTTGCTTCCTTCCTTTCTCTCTTTCTTTCCTTTTCCTTAATTCTTCCTTTCTTTTTCTTTCTTGATATATTTTTACTATTTATATGCATTGGTAATTCAAGAGAGAACAAATAGCCTGCAGGTCCCTTTTGTTTCCCTTGAACTGGGGGAGGCATTCCTTTAGTTTTAAAATGATATGGAACTTTCTGGTAGAAACTGCAGTTCCATGAGTGAAAGCACATACATAAATATATACTTCAAGTAGCTCTATACCCTCTCTCTTTTATTTCTCTCCTCTCCCCTTCCTTTCTTTCTTCCTTCCTTCCTCCCTTCTTTATTTCCTTTGTTCTTTAATACTGGGTGGTTATACCCAGGGCCTCATTCATGCTAGACAAGTGCTCTAGCATGGAACTGCACCCTTAGCCCCATTTTAATTTTTATTATTTTCATATTTTTTGTGTGACAGGGCCTTGCTAAGTTGCACAAGCTGCCTCTAGCCTCAAGCATTTGATCCTCCTGTCTCAGCCTCCTCAGTAGCTCAGGTTATAACAGGTATGCCAACACTCAACTAGGCATGTAATTTCTATTTTCTTTAAAATTAAGAGTGCATTGTTGTTGTTGTTAGATGCCATTGAGTCAAGTCCAACATATGATTGTTTCAAGATTGCTTAGGGAGCAGATTGCCATGTCCTTCTATTTTTTTGTTGTTGTTGTTTGTTGTAGTGCTTGGGATTGAACCCTAGTCCTCAGAGTGTGTGGAGCAAGATTCTGCCAACTGAGCTAAACCCCATCCTTTAAGGCAAAGAAAATGAAAATCCTGACTTTATCAAAATGTTAATATAGGAGTAAGATTTGGTTTTAGAAGAATTGTAAGGATGGAGAGGGTATGCTTATCTAAAATTTGAATGTATAATCATAGCATTTAAGTATAATTTAACAAATGCCATGGAAATACATGGAAAACATTTGCAGAACAAGTGAAAAGTCTTGCTGGAAAAGTCTTGCATAGCTCTGCACTTTTGGTTTATCGTGTCTTTTCCATGTCAATATTCTTTTTCTGAATCTTATTCTTTAAGAGGATATTGTTTTAATGTATGTATTCTGTTATTTACTTTGAGATTATGTTTGGTTCTGTGCTCCCTATCTTCAATGTATCATTTATTGTTAATCAATATCTACTAACTTCACTATATGTTTGGCACAGTGTTTGAAACAGTAGGACCATATTCCATATATACATATGATATATACATAGTATATATCATCCAGGGCCTGTAGCTGCAGCCCTGTGGCATCCCATCCTGTCAGATCTCAGAAGCTAAGCAGGGTTAGACCTGGTTAGTACTTGGATGGGAGACCACCAAGGAACACCAGGTGCTGTAGGCTTGGGAGATGGACCTGGGAACCCACTCCCAAAAATCAATCTGCAATTGAAAACCCTATGAACAGCAGAGAAGCACTGACAATAGTGTCTCACCTGTTGCACGTATGGTCTCTATGAGTTGGATACTGATTCCACGGCACCTAACAACAATAACAACAACAACAACATATCATCCAGGTGTATTGGAAGAAGTGATTCAGTAGTACAGACAGTGAATGATTCCAACGTATGGTATCAGGAGATTGCAGAGATTGAATGGGCAAGGAGAATTTTGTAAAAGTTACTGAACTTGAGCTGGGCCTTAAAGGAAAGGTGGGTTTTGGAGACCAATAACTCTACCATCTGTGTGTGTGATTCTTTAAAGTTTATAGGTATTTTTACAGGCAGTGTCCATTTTAATTCTCTCCTGTGTGCTGGAAGGAAAGTATCCCCACCTGCACCTTAAGTGTAAGAAAACACTAACCAGAGATGAAGTTACTTGGCTCTTGACACAGAGAATCCTACACCTATAGCCAGAGACTTCTGAATAAAACCTTTTTCCCCTCTATCATAGTTGGTTCTAGATTTTTTTAAAATGCAGAAAGGGAAAGACAATTGACCTAGAGAAAGGACCAGAGACTGTTCATGAAGTTCTATAATCATTTAAGTCTAGATGTTATGTAGAAAGCAATGAACATTGCCATGGATAATTTATACAAAATGATTCTGTGATAGATGACTAGTTTAACTCTAATACAAAAGTGATCCTTAGAAGCACCAGCATCTATGCTAATGCTTAGGAGACAGACTAACTGGAGTTTAAAGCTTGATTCTTCTCAGTTCATTTTCTAAGTTCCATGGAAAGATCTTCTGTCTTTCTTTAACTTCCCCTCACTTCTGTATGTATAATTGTTTCCTCATCAGTTGTCATATTATAGATTTTGTTGAATAATAGTAACATATATTCATGTGATATCTTGTGGTACCTGTTTCTCTCTGTGTAGTTTATAATGCTTCCTATGCCAGACACTGTTCTAGGTAATGTACTAACTACTAATAAATATTTGTTATTAGTCTTTGCAATAGACCTCTAAGATGGGCTGATTTATACCAGTATTTTGCTGATGAGGTATCTAAAACAGAAAGGCTGGTTGCTGTGGTCTGAATATCTATTTCCTCCCAAAATTCATAGGCTGAAACCTAAACACTAACATCATGATGTGGATTTGGGGAGGTGATTGGATTGTAAGGGCTTTACACTTTAAAATAGGAAATATGCCCTTATTTAAAGAAGAAAAGCCTGGAAAGCCCTTTCACTATTTCATTATTGTGTTATATGAAGATATAGATAGAAAGTATCATCTGATGCAGACAGTAAGCCCTCACCAGTTACAGAATCTACTGGGGCCTAATCTTGAACATCCCAGGATTCAGAACTATGAGCAACACATTTTTGTTCATTTTCAATTACTTAGTCTATAAGATTTTATTTATAGTAGCTAGAAGACACTAAGACTATAAGTAACCTGCCAAATGTTGCTCAGCTATGTGGCACTTCTTTTTGTTGTTGTTAGGTGCCATTGAATCAGGCCTGATGCACACTGACCCTACGTACAACAGAACAAGACAGTCCCTGACACTGTGCCATACTCAGCACTTTGTCAGTGCATCTCTGCCATTCATAGAGCTTTCAATGGAGATTATTTCAAGATTATTTCTGGAGTGGGTTGCCAGGTCCTTCTCCCATTTTTGGGGTGCCATGGATGAAACCCAGAGCCTCAGAAAGTGCAGAGCAGCACTCTTCCAACTGAGCTAGTAGGATTCAAATTCAGATAATGTCATTTTATTGATCTTGGTTAAACTACTGTTGTTGTGCTAATTCTCGAATTGTCTCTTTATACAATTATTTATTTGATGTTCCTTAGGTTGTAAGTGTCTAAACTTTTTGCAGTTTTTTGCTTGTATGCTCACAATCAGAAATACTATGTAGTGCATAGAAAAAGTGTAATCTAGGGTACAAAAATATCAAATGGATGCTGGGCTCTCTGGGAAAGGACATGTTCTCTCCAAAATGACTTCAACATGAAATTCAAGGGATGGGAGATTAGACTTGATTTGAGGCAGGAAAAAAATAAAAAAGAAAGCAAAAAGCCAAAAAAAAAATAAATAAATAAATAAAAGGCAGGGTAGGTAAGCTAGCGCTGGGGAAATGTTCAGTTGTAGAATGATCTTTTTGTAGGAAAGAATAAATAATTGTAGATCTTTAGTCAACAGTGATATTTTAGAAGAGTGGTTGCCAATTATTGTGACATATTTCTGAGCAAGGAAAAAGACTGAAGAACAGGCTCAGTGAGTATGTTTTCATAATATTGCATGAAGGAGAGGCAGAATTTGGGTAGTGATAGCAGATATGGAGAAGAAACAATAGAGTTGAGAGCCATTTAGAAGACAAAATATAAGAGGTTGATCTAGAATTGTAAGGAAAGGAAAGAATTAGGATACCTCAGGAAGTAGCTATAATCCCATAGCTAAATAGGAGGCGTTAAAGATATGCTTTTGGTAGGTGGGAAACACATTCTAATTTGGACATAATTAAGTTGATACACATTTGAGATGTTAATAAATAGCCTCTTGGGGAAAAGGTTTTATATATTGTTAGGTATAGTGCTCTGGAATTTATGAGGAGGGCCTAGACTAAAGGTCAACTTTGAGAAAGGTCATTTCTTTTATAGTAAGTGAAGTCACGGGGATGTTTCAAAAATATGCCTCCCCTTAAAAGAAGTAAATCAAGTCAAAAATCACTTAAAATATGAATATTTATGGAGCCAGATAGAAGAAAATCTACTTAAAGAACCTGAAAAGAATTTTATGTTTTTGGCAAAACAAACCCCAATCAATCATTGGAAGAGTGGAACCAACAGTGGAACCAACCAACCAAACAAACAAACAAAACACACACAGAACATTATCCATTCATTAAACATTGTAAGCCAGAGGTTAGTCTTGTCCTTATGGTCAGTAAGCTAAATCTGGGCTGCTTCCTGTCTAGTAAATGTGATCTCACTGGAACAGAGCCATACCCATTTATCTATGTGTCTTCTATGATTGCTTTTACACAAAAGAAGCAGAATTGAGTAGTTGTGACAATGCCTTTATGGCTACAAATCTTTAAATATTTATCCTCTTGCCTTCTACAAAAACTTTGCTGATCCTTCTTTGAAACATGAGTGGGAAAATGACTATGAGATAAAATTATTTAATTTTCAGAGTTATTTTCTATAACACTTCAGTAAATGAAGACACCTATAAATGCAAGACTACTAGTACATGTGGCAAGACCAATGACATTAACAAAGATAAATATGTAATTTGGTTAATTTTAGTAGAATTATCTCTGAAGATAAGAAGAGAATAAAGTACTTTAGATTTGCCTGATAGGAAAGGTATTGCTATATTAGGGAGAGAATGTGTCAGCTGGCTTCCTTCACATTAAAAAGATGAGTGCTATTATCCATCCATGTCAGATCTTCGAAATTTTCTCTTATTCTTGGCTCCCTTCTTATGAAGACATTGTTTCATTCAACATCATAAATCACACTGGAAGAACACAGTCAAGAAAAAGGCTTGCATTATGGACTCATTCAATTAAACATTCTGGAGGGCATGATTGCTTTAGGCCTAAAAATGGAACAACATCTCAGTAGAAATTAAAAACTAAAGGAATGTGTTCAGGTAATTGCTTATTAAATTTTCAAGCCCCAATGACAATAACAAGTTTAAATTTATTGCTCAATATGTTTAAACTAGATGATGCTAAATGTATATAACCAAGCTGCACCAGCAAGGCCTAAAGTAAACCTTATTGAATAGTTAAGTACAGCAGTACCTTTTTGCCTCTAGGGGTTTGGAGAGAATTCAATAAGGCTGGCTGAGATAGTCTAAATTAAATTGTTTAGTAACAAGCACAACTTTTTCTAGTTTGAAGTGACCCTTAGCTCAGAAGGTATCAAATCAGCTGTGGGTCTTAGCAATAGAAAGCAAAGTAGTTTATATTCTTGCCTGCAGAGTACATTTCTAATGTCATTTATTGTTTTCCCACAGGAATCTTGCCTGACTCCTCTCTTCTTCCCCTCACTACATTGGAAACCTACAACAGTTTAATTATGCAATGAACTTTTCTGGTCTTCTGAAATGCAGAATGAACATTCTTTAGAAGAAAATCTGATTGATTGACAGAGTATTCCTGTTTTAACTTTAATGCAAGCTAGCTTCACTTTTAAAATTAAGAGTCTCCTGTAATTGTATTTTTATTATGGATTATACATACCCTCTAATCTGTAGATTGTAAACATAACATTAATATATGAATTTTTATTCCTCATTTTTTCAGGAATGTCATTTCTGGCTATAGCCATAGTACTATAAAATATTCAGTGTCCACAGCAATGATCTTGAGACCTTTGATCAACTATGAAAACAATGATTTATTATAGTGTATATTCACTATAATCTGTAACCTACAGCTGAGAAGTAAAGCAATGTGTTTTCAACACAAGTTGAAATAAGAGCTGATCATATCCATCCATAAATGAGAAAATTCAATTACCTACAGCATCCCAATCTTCATGGTTAAACTGGGACTTAGTACAATGTAGTTTTCTATCTTATTTTTACACTTGGAGAGATGGGAAATTGAACTGTGATATATAGGGAAGGCTGCTCAGTATATAGTCTCTATGATGGGAAAATTTATTATACACTCTTGGGAACTTAAAAAACTGAAGAGTAAAAACACATCTGAGGATAAAGAAAGGGAAGTAAGGGTGGACTACAGAACAGTCATTTGGATGAAGAGAACATAGAAAAGTAATAGGTGCTCAAAACAGGAGCATTGTGATACATACAAAACTTCTAAAAAGTTTGAAATCAAAACTGAACTTGCTGGAGGCTCCTTTTGTGACCCAAGCACCTGAGTATGACGACATATAAGTAAAAATTCTTGAGGATCAAATTCTCTGTGAAAAGTGTCTTTGCTTTATCACTTTCTTGCAGTCATGTCCTGGATGTTCTGTATGTAATTGGTGAATTTGTCTATATTTTGCATACACATAGATGTCACTCTCATCCTCCAGAGATGGCTGTCATGCATTGTTCTGGGTTAGCTAGAAAGGATCATTGTGTTGCAGTAAACAGCTCCCAAATCTAAATGATAATGTCACAAAGGTTTGTATTTCTGTGAGGTTTAGTATAGGTTGGGTGGGAACTCTGCTCCATGTGATCTTTTCTCTGGGGACTATGCTCTTTGAAAAGCATCTATCTGGACCTTGTTGGAAAGTCATAACAGAGGGAAAGAGAGACAGTGAATTGAGCTGTGACTCTTAAAATTTTACCAGAATAAAAAATCACTTCCATTCACACTACACTGGCCATTAGTATACGGTTGTTGTTATTGGGTGCCAGCCATGCCCAAATATAAGAAAACTGTTGTTCCTATGAGTTTGAAAAAGCCAGAAGTATTTGATGGAGAGTACAATTAAATATTCCAACTTGTATTATATAAAAGGGACTAGAAAAATACTATCTGCCTTTAAAAGGCTTATGACACATGTTGTTGTTGTTAGGTGCCATCCAGTCGACTCCGACTCAGTGACCCTATGTACAACAGATCGAAACACTTCCCGATTCTGTGCCAGGCACACAATTTTATTTATTTTTAAGCCCATTGTTGCAGACATGGTATCAATCCATCTGGTGGAGGGTTTTCCTTTTTTTTTTTTTTTTTTTTGTTGATCTGCCACTCTCCCAAACATGATGTCTTTCTCCAGGGATTGGTCTCTCCTGACTACATGTGTGAAATATGTAAGAAACACTCTAGCCATCCTTTCTTCCAAGGAGCATTCTGGTTGAACTTCTTTTAGGACAGATCTGTTGGCTCTTGGAAGTCCATGGTATATTCAGTAGTCATCTCCAGCACCATAATTCAAAAGCATCAATTCTTCTCCTGTCTCCTTTGTTCAATGTCCAACTTTCACAACCATATGATGTGACTGAAAATACCATGGCATGAGTCAGGCACACCATTGTATTCAATGTAACATCTTTATTTTTCAATATCCTAAAGAGATCTTTAGCCACAGCTTTTCCCAAAGCAATGTGTCTTCTGATTTCTTGACTGCTTCTTCCAGAGGTGTTGATTGTAGAGCCAAACAAAGCAAAATCTTGGGCAACTTTAGTCTTTTCTCCATTTATTGTGAAGTTGCATAGTGGCCCAGTCATAAGGATTTTTGTTTTGTTGATGTTCAGTCGCAATCCATACTGAAGGCTATGATCTTTGATCTTCATCAGTAAATGTTTTAAACCCCCTTCATTTTCTGCTGAGTTGTGTCATCTGTTTAATGCAGATTGTTAATGAGTCTTCCTCCAATCCTGATGCTGCGTTCTTCCTCATAAAGTCCAGCTTCTTGGATTATTTGCTCAGCATACAAATTGAAGAGATATAGTGAAAGTATACAGCCCTGATGCACACCATTCTCAACTTTAAAGCAGGAAGTGTTTCCTTGCTCTATTCAAACAACTGCCTCCTGGTTCACATACAGATTCCTCATAAGTACAATTAGAGGCTCTGGTATTCCCATTTTTTGAAGTGTTATCCATAATTTGTTATGATCCACACAGTCAAATGTCTTTGCATAGTCAATAGAACACAGATAGACATCTTTTTGGTATTCTCTGCTTTTGGCTAATATCCACCTGATATCAGCAATAATGTCCCTAGTTCTGTGCCCTCTTCTGAAACTGGCTTGTTTTTCTGGCAATTCCATCTTTATACTGCTGCAGTCACTTTTGAATGATCTTTAGTAAAATTTTGCTTTTGTGTGATATTAATGATATTGTCTGATAGTTCTCACATTCAGTTGGATCCACTTTTTTGGGAATAGGCACAAATATGGATCTCTTTCAGTCAGTTGGCCAAGTAGCTATTTTCCAAACCTATTGGCACAAACATGTTAACACCTCCAGTGCTGCTTCTGTTTGTTGAAATATCTCTATTGGTATCTCCTCAATTCCTGGAGCCTTGTGTTTCACCAGTTCTTTCAAGGCAGCTTCCACTTCATCCTTCAATACCATTGGTTCTTCTTCATATGCAACCTCTTGAAATCATTGGTCATCTACCAATTCTTTTTTGTATAATGACTCTGTGTATTCCTTCCATCTTCTTTTGATGTTTCCTGCATCATTTAATATTTTCCCTGTAGAATTTTTCACAGGCTGGGATTTAGCTCAGTTGGTAGAGCACTGCACTGCAGTCTCTGAGGTCCTGAGTTCAATTCCCAGCACCGCAAAAATGGGAGAAGGACCTGGCAATCCACTCCCAAGGCAATCCCAAAACAGTCAGCCATTGATAACCCTATAAGGGTTGCTATGAGTCAGATACCGACTCAACAGCACCTAACAACAATAACAACAAGAATCACTATTGCAACTCAATTCTTGAATTTTTTCTTTACTTCCTTAAGCTTGAGAAACACAGTGTGTTCTTCCCTTTTGGTTTTCTGCCTCCAGCTCTTTGCACATGTCATTATAATATTTATTTTTATATTCTCAAGCTGCCTTTTAAAATCTTCTGTTTAGTTCTTTAACTCCATCATGTCTTCCTTTTACTTTAGCTGCTCAATGTTCAAGGGCAAGTTCTGGCATCTCTTTTGACAAGTAATTTGTTCTTTTCTTTTTTTCCTGTCTTTTTGATAATCTTTTGCTTTCTGCATAAACGGTATCATTTATGTCATGCCACACTCATCTGTTCTCCTATCATTTGTGTCTAATGCACCAAACTTGTTCTTCAGGTGGTCTCTGAACTCAGATAGGATATACTCGAGGTCATACCTTGGCTCTCGTACACTTGTTCTATTTCTCTTTAGCTTCTGTTTGAACTTGCATATGAGAAGTTGATGGTCTGATCCACAATCAGCACCTGGTTTTGTTCTTATATTTGATGTAGGGCTTTTCCATTTTCTCTTTCCACATATGATGTCAATTTTGTTCCTGTATGTTCCATCTGGCGAAGTCCATGTATATCATCGCTGTTTATGCTGGTGAAAAATGTATTTACAATGAAAATGTCACTGGTCTGACAAAATTCTATCATGCGATCTCCACCATCATTTCTTTTACTAAGGTCATATTTTCCAACCATTGAGACTTCTTTGTTTCCAACCTTTGCATTCCAGGCACCAGTAATTATCTGTACATCCTGATTACATATTTGATCTATTTCAGATTGTAGAAGCTGATAGAAATCTTCCCTTTCTTCATTTGTGGCATTAGTGGTGGGTGCATAAATTTGAATAATATTCATATTAAGTGGCCTTCCTTGTATGCATATGGATATTATTCTATCAGTGACAGTATTGTATTTCAGGGCAGATCTTGAGATGTCTATTTTGATGGTGAATGCAACCCCATTTCTCTTCAGTTTGTCATTTCTAGCATTGTAGGCCATATGATTATCTAACTCAAAATGGTCCATGCTGGTGCATTTTAGCTCACTGATGCCTAGAATGTCAATGTGTATGCGCTCCATTTTTCTTTTACGATTTCTAATTTTCCTAGATTCATACTATGTACATTCCATGTTCCAATTATTAATGGGTGTTTATAGTTGTTTCTCCTCTTTTTGAGTCTTGCCATGTAGGGGACCATCCTAGAGAGGCAGTTTGCCTTGAGGTCTATCTAGGGTACTTGGAGGTCTAAGACTCATTCCCAAGGCAATGACTACTGCCTTATATCTGGGAACTCCTGGGTGTCGAGCTTCCCAATGTTGCACTGGTGTCCAACTCCTCTTCTCAGACCCCTCAATACCAGTCAGGTATTACCAAATTACCAAGCGTCTCCTGATTGGGCCTTTCAGGAACCACCCTTGATTGTTCCTTTTTTCAAACCCAAATTTACATGTCTCCCTTGATGGGCCTAGGCCTGCTCACCCCATATGAAGTGGCAATCTCTAATTGGTCCCTGGTTGGTCCCTAGAGGGAATATAAGGACAGTGCATGGAGCAGTTGGCGTCTATTACATTGACCAGGCTGACCATCGACCTAAGGGTCCATTCCACCAACCCAGACAAGGAAGCAATAAAGAGTTGTACAGCAAGAGTCAGAGTCTTCACTGAAGAGCCGAGAAGCAAGGAGCCACCATGGACATAAACCTCTGAGCCTGCATTTCTCAAGGCTTCTCAGAGTAGCTGTGGGCATAAACCTCCTCTCCAGGAGGCATGGATCCTGCAACACTCACCAGCCAGTAGGTCTTCAGTGACTGAGCCTTGCTGTCCACCTGTGGCTAACAGCCACAGCAAGACCAGCAGCGAGTCATGCCCCACAGTGCCAGATCAGCAAATGGAATTCCCTGGGGCTTTAATGCATTTCTGTCATCAAGATAGACTCTACTTTGAGGAGTCAACTCTTCCCCAGTAGTCTTTTGAGTGCCTTCCAACCTGGGGGACTCATTATCTGGCACTATATCTGACAGTGTTTCTTTGCTATTCATAGGGTTTTCAATGTCTAGTTGTTTTGGGAGTGGTTTGCCAGTGCCTACTCCCTAGTCTGTCTTAGTCGTCTGGATGCTCAGCTCAAACATGTCCACCATGGGTGACCCTGCTGGTATCTGAGATACTGGTGGCATAGCTTTCATCCTTATTGCAACACACAAGCCCCCATAGCACAGAAAACTGACAGACTTGTAGGGGTATGATACATAGTGGGTGATAAAAATTAAGTGCATGGAAATGTAAGCTAGCCAAGTTAGTGAACGAAGGATATCTCAAAGAAGTCCCAAGGAGAATATGCTACAATGATGGAACTAGGATTTGAACACTGGACATACCACTTAATTTCAGTGTTAAAAATGAACATGAGAATCATACGCCTGACTCATTTTCCTTTTTGCATACAGAGGGATGACTGATCATACTTTCCTAGTAGCTATTTTGTGAGACTTATATGAGATAATGCATAAGATGTATTTAGACAACATTTTTGAGTATGAATAGGGGCAAGACTCTGGGCTCATATTTATCACTAAGGATCTGGGTGACAGGGAAGGATTGGCAGTTGAGCTTGCCCTCAAAGGGAAGGCTAAATTTATTTTTCTAAAAGGAATTTAGGAGAAAGTGAGCAGAGACTCAGAGGAAATGTTGAGGAAGGGAAAGTAGACCTGCTTGGTTTTATCTGTTTTATGGAGGGTCCTTGTCTTGTGGCAAGTCAAAGCCTCATGGAATATATTAAGCACAGGAATTTAAAGCAGGAAAATCAGTTTGACAGAGGTGTATGGGGTATACTGGAGATGTAGCAGTGCAGAGAAGGAGCTATTTGTGTAACAAGAGGAAAAGGTGGTAGAAAGAACAGAAGATCTATAAGATCTTTTACCTACTAGGAAAACAAGAAATCTAAACTGTGGCTAGCTGATTATAATGGAATGAGAAGGAAAGAAAAAGAGGGCAAGAGAAAGTTGTGAGGGCCACTACATCTCACATTTTATTCTCCAATACCTAAGCACAACAAGGCACGTTAGAGCTGACTGATTACTCTAACTTAATTTCCTGTCCTTAGGTGATATATCACAGCTCCAAATACTACCCAGGTGCAGTTTCCTGGTGCACTGATGCTATACAGAAAGACAAGCCCCTGAAATTATGTGTTGAGTTGTCTGTTCCTTGGAGAAAATACCAAATAAGAGGCTGTCAAATAAATATCACAAAAGCTATGAAAGAAATAAACACTAGTGAGCCAAGTAAACCAATCAGCTTAAAGTGAAGAACCAATGTGAATTCAGTTGTTACAGCAGCAATAATTCCATGGCCATGAACACACCAATGACGATTTTCTGGCAGGTAGTGTGAACTATAGCCTTCTGCCAGCTGCTGTATTTAAGGCTGCTTTAGATTAGAATGCAAATGTACAACATTTAAAGTTTATGGTTTAAACATGGATTCATGGAAGACTTTAAAGGCATCCCAACCTGGGAAGTTACAGGATGGCTTTAGACTAAATTACAGATTGACTGGAGCTATAAGAGGTACAAGAATCTGCTTTGTTCAGGAGGGGCTAGAGACAAACCCTTCTCAGTATTTTGCTTCCAGGAAGCCCCTGATGGATGACCTTGAGAGTGTGTGGGCAAAGTAAATACAAAGGTGATTTTTTAAAAACCTGTACCCATAGGAAGAATAAAGCTCAAGTCTGAAGGTTATAATGAGCATACTATTCAAGAGAGCTAAGTGGATTTTCTTAGTGTAAGAAACAGGTTTTTATCTTTCTGTTTTATTTCCCTCTGACAAGGTGCAATTGGGAAGATATCTATAGTGGGGTCCAGTTAACTCTTTTTATTAGTTGAGATTAACATAAATTTCTTAAGAGAAGGGAGGGAGAGAAGGAGAAAGAGCTTGTTGTGAAAATGAAAAAGTTCAACAGTTTTTGTTATTCGTGTTTGGAGTACAAGATATCTATATATTCATAAGGAATATAGTTTAAAGATTATCTAAGATTGTCTAAAACCACAAGCTCTAAGCTATAGAATAACTGATGGTTCCTTAGGATTTACTTATTTTTGGAACCTCTCTGCTTCTATAGCTTGTGATTTTTTTCTAACAAATTCAGTTCTGTCTTCCTCATTTAACATTAGAAGTTGCTGTGCTTTCTTCTTCTCTTTCCTTTGGTGCATGGTCCTGAAAAAATAACCGAGTGATGCTCTGTCGTTTTCTAGACCTCTGTCCCATGATTTTTTCTTTTCCAAATCAAGTCAATTCATTTTCACTGACCTAACTCTATCCAAGTTTCTCTCTGCCATTGGAACCATGTCTGAATGTGAGCCATTCCCCAATAGTTCCTACTGAGTGGGATCACATACTTTATCTTCCACCCTTCTGCTTTGGGCTCTAGTTCCTATATTTTTTATATTTTTTAATTCATTTTTTAATTCCATATTTTTAAATTCTATGATTCTCTGTGGGATCACATTTAAATTCCATAATTCTCTGTGGGATTCTCTGTCTATACCACAATATAGACAGAAGGAACAAACCCTTATGTGGATTTTCCCCCCAAGGATAAACACATACTTTGAAGGAGAATGCATTTGCACTGTGGAAATAATCTTTCTGTGTAATGTATTTCCATCTTGTGCTACTTAGGTGAGTAAGGGAAGGGTGAGTAATGAAGGGAATTTTGTGGGAATGTTGTTGTTGTTGTTGTTGTTGTTGTTATTGTGATCACAGTGGGATCACATACTTTATCTTCCACCCTTCTGCTTTGGGCTCTAGTTCCTATATTTTTATATTTTTAATTCATTTTTTAATTCCATATTTTTAAATTCCATGATTCTCTTTGATTTTTGTGATCCTATACAAATTTATTTATTCTATTGTACAATATTCATTTGGGAGAAGGATCCAGCAACCCACTCTCAAAAAACAATCAGCCATTGAAAACCCTATGAATAGTAGAGAAGTACTAACAATAATGTTTTGCCTGTTGCACATAGGGTTGCTATGAGTCAGATAGCAACTTGACAGCACCTAACAATGACAAGATTGAAGAGAATTGTCTAAAAGGAGGAGAAATTGTTACCTTTCAAATAACTGAAACCAAGTTAGTATGAAATTGACAGGTTATGGGTTCTTAGATGTACTTTGGCTACAAGTGATGTTGTTATTGTTGCTCATCTTCCCACCAATTTCTGAGGCTAGGTATGTTTTCTCTTGCTCTCTAGAGGGTGTAGAAGTCTTCATGATCCCTACCACCTGGCTTGCTTCATGCATTTATATGGCCTGCTCACTCGTGAAAGGCACTATGTAGTTGTTAGGTTGAGTCAGACTCATAGCAACCCTCAGAATTTTCAATGGCAGATTGTTTTGGGATTGCTTTGGGAGTGGATTGCCACATCCTTCTCCTGTTGAAAGGCACTGTAGTTTGACTTTTAACCTATCTTTTTCTGTATTGTTTGGAACTTCCATATTAAGACCATAATAAGAAAGCCTAGGACAAATAAAAGAATGCAAAGACATTTCTTCTCTGTGGAAGTCATTCACAGAGAATGATCACCAAACAAAAAGCCAAAGAGAGGTTTTTAAAAAGGCTGTGTGAAGTGTTTGGTTGAAAGGACTTGGTTCTATCCTTGCAGTCCCATGGTTTAATTTAATTTTTCTATTCGTTTTTTTTCCTTTTTCTCTTTTTCCAATACTAGGAGTTTGAACCCAGACCCTTGTGCTACGCAAGTGCTGTATCACTGAGCTTCACCCCAGCCTTTTAAAAATTTTTACTTGGGGAAAGATTTTCTCTAAATTGCAAAGTTGTACAGGCAGCCTCAAGCCATGAACTTGTGATCTTCTTGCCTCAGCCACCTGAGTGCCAAAGGTTACAGGGGTATGCACCATATGGGACTTCAACATTATTTTATAGCAAACTGAGAACAGCAGGTAGATCTCAGTGTTTTCATTATAGTCAATAGTTTAAGGTTACAGTGCATATTTGATTCAACTGCTTAATATACAAGAACTAAAATATCAAGGGAATCAGAAGATTCCAGTTATGGGATGACCCAGTCTCTCTCTATAGACCTCCTGGAAGTTATATCACATTAAGCATGCTAATTTATTGCTTTATAATATTTAATAACTGACATGGAGAGTGGCCTTAACATTTATATGACAAAGTGGCACTTATTCCCACAAATCAGCCACTGAAAACCCTATGAAGATCAGAGATGCACTGACAATAGTGTTTCATCTGTTGTACATAGGGTTGCTGTGAGTCTGATACTGACTCAATGGTACCTAACAACAACAACAACAACAACAACAACAACATTCCCACAAAATTCCCTTCATTACCTACCCTTCCCTTACTCACTAAGTAGCACAAGATGGAAATATATTGCACAGAAAGACTATTTCCACAGTGCAAATGCATTCTCCTTTAAAGTGTGCATTTATCCTTGGGGGGAAAATCCACATAAGGGTTTGTTCCTTCTGTCTATATTTTGGTATATTCTACCATGTTTTGTTCCACTTTCTGTGTGTTTTGCAAACTCATTTCTTACTTTCCAGCAACATTTTTACAAGTTGTATTTTGATTCCATTTTATAAAGGAATTGTACAAATACTCTGATGTCCATTACTTCTCCAACAGAAGTGACTTGGGCAAATACACAAGGTTAAACAGCTATTGAAGGGTAAACTGCTTAGTGCTGATGTTTCTCTTCCTACATATTCCTCCAAAGAGGCCACAGAGTTAACCTTTCATTTCTACTTATATACTGAAAAATGCTTTATTAAAATCAGTGTAAATTCTAAGACATTGGTCAAAAAAAAGTAATGCAAGTGTTCTTTGAGCCAGGGTAGATTGTGTGTTTTCCTTCTGTTTGTCTTCTCTCCATTCTGGTAGAGTAACCGAAGATTGCTCTCTGTAAACAGGCTGGGTGATGTACAACACACCTGACTGTCAGGGCTGCAATGTACAGGTACAGCTGGTGAAGGAGGAGGGGTGGGAAGAGGAAGAACAAAGTGGCGCTCAGAGGATCACCTGCTTCCAAAAGCTCCTTGATTGCAAGCCTGCCCAGCCTCTCTAATCCTCCTCTTAACATAATTATGCTCAGCTGTGTTCTGCTTCTTTTCTTCAGTATCTCCTGTATGATCTTGTCACCATCACATCAGAAAGCAATCCTGAACAGAGGCCTTTTCTTATCCATCAGTGGGCTATTCTTTGGGCAGTCAGTTTCTTTTGCCTGGGGATTAAAATATACCCTTCGAAATTTGTACAGAGAGGTAGTTGGGTCTCCTAATGTGCATAAAAGAAATTTAATTCACTGGAAGTCCCAGTCGCCTATTATTTCAAGATGGCAGTATGCGGTTAAATTAGCCTTTGTTAGGGTTAAAAACTGAACAAGAAAACTTCACACCATATTCCACAAAGATTTCATCTGCCATCTCAGGGTCGTTCATTGCAAGTAGCAGCGGGAGGGGCACCACCTGCCATTTCCTCCAAGAGGAGACAGCAGTCAGAAACAAATGGAGAGAAAAATGGAAATTACTGTGGTGTTCAAGAGACACAAGTTACATGGGTGTTGCTCTTGAATCTGGACATGCATTACAAAACCTAAAGAATCTGCTTTATATGCTATATTGCACTCTCAAACATATTTTCCTATTAGGTTTGCTAGAAAAGCTCCATGTTACAGGCTTCAAATTAATTTCTGTCTACAATAAGCAGAGGGCTGGAAATACCCGTGACCATGTCCTGACTGACTCCATCTGTCCATGCTTGGCAAACCTGATACCATATTTCTGCTTGGTTATCACCAAACGGAAGGAGGTGGCTGGAAGAACTGTAGTCAATCAGATAACGGAGCTGACCAAGCATAAGTCTGTGACTTTTATTTGTAGGGCTGCTGTTTATTTATTTATTTATAATCTTCATGGTGTTTCTTTTCTCAGTATAGCAGGAAGAAACTATTTCTAAAGTCTATTTAGGGCAGTGAGAATGTGAAATCAGACTCCCCTGAGGAGGACTCAGACATAGCAGACAGTGTGAACTGTAAGCCCCTCCACAGGCTTAGACAGAAAAAGATCAAGTATCCCTGACATATGGCAGGAGGATTTTCAGGTCCTGATATTAGAAGTGTTAGCAAGAGGGGATGCCCCTTGTAGGAAAGGGGAAAAGATGTGCAAAGTTGTGTTTTGGTTACAGATAATTTACCATGTGCGTTTTTGAGCTTCGAAATGTCCTTTTCCTAAGTACATTAAAAAATAATACATTATTTGACTTAGATGCACAGGAAAAGGGAAAAATAAAGTAAAAAATTGCATTAGTAATTCTGTTATACTTTTGAAAAATTCAAGGTAAAGCCCAAATTGAGGTAAATGAAAGTAAAACAAAAATTAGAATAATGTGAAGGAAGGATGGCTTCTTAAAGCTATGCATCTGGAAGTATAAGGAGACTGACTGAAATGTACATTATCTACTCTAACAGATATATTTTAAGATGTCTTAAAAGCACACAATTTTCACATAATAATAGAGGCCCTACTGGTTTGTTCTATTAAATAGACATTGTAGAGTTCTCAGAGAATCTCAGAATTGTTTTTCTCAGACATGTCGTAGAAGAACACAGTTGGTTTTGTTTTTTCTTATTCTATTTCTTAGATGTTTTTGGGAGAAATGAGAGCATAAAGACTTAAGGTTTTACTTAAGGTTTACTTAAGTTTTTCTTAATATTTTTAACACATGTAGAGACATTGAGTTAAAATTACTAACCTAGAAAATTGTCTATTAAAAGAAATAATCATACATATGTAAATATCAACCTAAATTTTATATAAAACCAAATATTCCACTTTAGTTTATAGGCACTTATGATTGCAATACATATGGTGCATTGTGATTGTTTGACAAGGCAATACAATATTTTATAATAACATGTTATGGATAAACTAGCTTTCTTTTATCTAGGCCTATGCTTTCTGTTGATGACAATAGAGCAAATCTTTCCTATTGTTTTCAATTCTATAGAACCTATAACCTTTAATTAAACCAAGATTTCCTTCTCAGCCCTTCTGTTCATGATGAACTTATACAGTGAATCATTATTTTCCATTTTTGTCAGATGTCATTTTGACTCAAATTCTGTTTTTTTCCCAATTAAATTGTCTATCATCATGAAACCCTGATGACCTCATGTCTTCTTTCATCAAAAATCACTACATTAGTGATGAACCAGATCATCTTTCAACATAGCACAATCTCAAGATAGCAAGTGGACAGTTTTCTAAGTCTGACCCATCTAGGAGTCATAGCTTGATATGGTGCTCAAGAGTGATTAGAAGATTTAATAATTCAACAAAGGCTCTAGTGCCACTAGTGCTAAGGCACAGTCCTGAATATGCCTTGAAGTAGCAGGCCTTAACACTTGAGATACCTGAACTGATTATGGCATGAGAGCCTGCATGGAAGAGGCCCAGGCTAGCCAGGCAGGGGCGCTCAGAGCTGTGGTCATATACCAACGTGTAAGCCTTTCATTATTTAATAACTAAACTGGCCATGTATGGTCTGAGTGTATGTCATGTATATGTCACCCTGAGGATAGCTCTACATAGATCAATTCCTTCCTCAACTACTTATAGGAGACCATAATTCATAATTTAGCACCTAGTTTCCCTAGTGTGGTGAGTGGACCAGCAGCATCATAGCATCACTTGGAGCTTCTTAGCAAGACCAATTCTCAGGCCCTACTTCAGATCTACTGAATCAAATCTGCATTTTAAAAAGCTCCCTGGGTGAGTTATATGTCCTTGAAGTATGAGAGATATAGTTATCAGCTGCCTTCTTGGTGGCCAGAGGGTAGAAATGAGTTTCCTCAGTAATTCTCAGTACAGACCATTAAGAAGCACTTGGGAAGTGTTTTATGAAGGCACATGATTATATTCTGTCTTGTGAGAGTCTAATTTAATCAGTTTGACAGGGGATCAGGCAAAATAATATTACTTAAATCTTCACTTGGTTATTATTTTGTGCAGCCTGGCTTTAAAAAGTAATATCTTTTTCTGATAAATTGGAATAAGTATAATTTGTTGCCATCTGGGACAAAAATGGACAGAACCATATGGAAAGTCTACTTATGCTTGAAGCTGGGCTTGAAAATTATCTCTCTTAAGGCCCCTGTGATTATGGTGCTATCAGGAAAATTCACCTTCTTCTCCCTCCCTCCTTTCTTCTTTCCCTCTCTTCCTTCCTTCCTTCTTGCCTTCCTTCCTTCCTACCTTCCTTCCCTCCTTCCTTCCTTCCTTCCTCCTTCCTTTTCTTTCTTTTCTTTTCTCTTTCTTTCTTTCTTTCTTTCTTTCTTTCTTTCTTTCTTTCTGTACTGGGGACTGAACCCAGGGCTTTGGACATACTTTACAAGTACTCTGCTACTGAGCTGCACCCCCAGCCCATTTTTTACTTTTTAAATTGAGATAGTATAACAGAAGGCAGGCCAAATGGCTGTAAAGACTCTGAGGAAAATGGTCCAGGAAGGCTCTAGCTGTTTGGCCAGAGAAGCCTCCAGTTCTTGGAAGTTCTCCAAACCTAAAAGCCCCTTCTGTTATCTTTCTGGCCTTTAGTGCAAATTCTGCCTATGTGCAATGGGTAGAGCATGTTGACATAGAACAACTCTTAGCTGTCCCAGAAGACCTTGGTTGCATTTTAAAGTTCATGTTAGCCCTAAACTTCCCCAACTTATAAGAATATGTGCTGTTATTATATGAGCCTAATTTCTGAGACACTCATTTGGAGAGAGTACACATGGTGGCATTGGTCCCCCACTGGTCTCCTTCACACTAAGTCATGGTGTCTGAGTGGTTAATTTCTCCTATCTGCCAACCTGGTGCTACTGGACAGATATGGCAAGTTCAGGTCTCACTTAAATTACACAGGCTGGCTCTGACCTTGAACCTGTGATCCTCCTGCCTCTACCTTCCAAGTCGCTAGGATTACAGCATATGCCACCACTCCTGATTTATGCCTAATTTCTTTAACACACACACACACACACACACACACACACAAAGAATGAGACATACAGAAGGAATCTGCTATTATTTTAGTTAATCTGATAGTATCATATAGGAAATGAAGATTGTTTTCTTCTGTATTGTACAATTTACCTTCTAGATGAGACTTTCATCACATACCAAGTCAGAATCAATCCATAAATTCTTCATTTATTTGTTTAACCTTTCATTCTGTATATACACATTAATCTCTTATATGTCACTGGTAACAACTGGTTGAAAGGACCTGATCCAGTGTCTAAAATGGGGTCTTTGCTACCTGACTCTCAGTAAAAAAAGTGACTATTTTTTCTGTTCAAGCTGAAAAAACTGGGCATCGATATACAGACATACATACATTTTATACATGTATATATCTATATATCTATATCTATATCTATATCTGTGTATACATCTATCTATCTATCTATCTATCTATCTATCTATCTATCTATCTATGCCTGAAGCCATACCACATGGTATCTAATCCTGTCAGATCTCAGAAGCTAAACAGGGTCGGGCCTGGTTAGTACTTGGATGGGAGACCACCTGGAAACACCAGGTGCTGTAGGCATGGGAGAAGGATCCAGAAGCCCACTTCCCCAAAACAATCAGCCATTGAAAATCCTATGAATAGCAGAGAAGGACTAACATTGTGTTTTGCCTGTTGTATGTAGCATCACTATGAGTCAGACACTGACTTGACAGCTCCTTACAACAACAACATAGATATATAGATATCTCCTTGGCTGGGATTTAGATCAATTGGTAGAGTTCTGCCCCACACTCTCTGAGGACCCAGGTTCAATCCCCAGCACCACAAAAATGGGAGAAGGATGTGGTAATCCATTCTCAAAGCAATACTGAAAAAAACCAATCAGCCATTGGAAACCCTATGAGAGTTGCTATGAGTCAGACCTGACTTGACAGCACCTAACAAAAGCAACAAGAATATATATCCTATATAGATATTTATTCCTTAATGACAGAAATTATCAAATATTAAAAGTCAATTTTAAATACCATAAATTTTTGTCCAGTTCCCATACAGATTTCTTTATCAGCTTTCTGAGACAAGAGGTACCAAACAAGGCACACTCCACCAAATTATTGGTCACACACTACTGCTCAGCATCTGGAACTTCTGCTGTCTAGAGAGGGTTAAGAGGAGAAGATGTTTTGCCAAATTTAAGAACGGAGTCTGTAAAACAACTTTTTAGAGATACCCTGTAACCTATCAGCTCTCACCTCAGATAAACCTTCTGAGACTATCTTAGTCTGTCCTCCTGAAGTAGGGAGGCAGCTTAACACTTTTCCCACTTGTGTCTAAATCACTGCACTTCATGTGTGAATGCGTACATTCAATAAATTTTTATTGAGTGGGTTGCTATGTGGGTTGCTATGTGGGTTGTATTGCACCCTGCTATGTGGGTTGTATTGCACCAAACACTATACAAACAAAGCAAACACTATAGAAACAAAGGAAATCAGAAATGTTTCTTGCTCTCATATTGCTTTTAGTCTAGAGAGCTGCTTCTATTAAAACTTCAAATGCATTATACATTGTAATTAATCATGCTTTTATCTTTATTTCACCCACAAGGCAGGAAACTCCTTCATGTCAAAGATGCCTATGCATTTGTAAATCCAATGTGTTTAGCACAATTTGTGGCATATTACATTACATCCCCATTCAATACTTTGTGCAAATAAATTCGTGAACAAATCTTGAAATCTTGCATTTGGAATGATATAGGAAAACTTGACATTCTAATATTAGGTTTGTACATGATATTGCATCTTCATAATTTCTTTCCAATTAGTGAACAAGTGAGGAAGATCATAATGTTAGGTTTTTACTTATACATGATTAATTGATATCATCAATAGCAGGACAGATTGTTGTGCTGGAGCCTTTGAAATTAATAATCACCAGAAGTTTCAAAATGATTTTTAAAAAATGGCCTGAGGACAAGTTGGTGCCTAATTCCTTGAAATTCTATAGGCTATTTCTCTTTCACACAGAGATGGACGTCTATGTTGCCATGGGTAACTACAAAAAAAGTCAGACTTACCTAGGATGATCTCTTAATCTCTGTGTGAACAGTTAAGTGTGTGAATTAATTTGTGGTGATAATATTCACTCAGGTGGACTGGAGATTCTGGCTTTGCATCTCCAATGTAGCACCAATTAGTGACTAATATGTGAAAGAATGGGAGAAGGACCTGGCAACCCCCTCCCAAAAATCAATCTGCCATTGAAAACCCTATGAAGAGCAGAGAGGCACTGACAATAGTGTTTCCCCTGTTGTACAGAGGGTCGCTATGAGTCGGATACCAACTCGATGGCACCTAACAACAACAACAACAAATGTGAAAGAAGGAAAGAATAAATCAACTACTCTAGTTCCCTTGAGAATCTTGAAGCTTCTTTTTTAGATACATAAATTGACCCTAATACCACTAAAAATTCCTCCTAAATAACTCTATGATATGCGCAGACTTTCTTTTCTAGTCTTTTGTCAATGTGACAGTTCTAGATTGAACATTGGTGCCCACAAAAGGTGTCAGCCCTCATTTTAGCTTCTATCTATTGAAAGCTAACTGTACTAGCCATTGTAGCAAGCTGTACCTACATAATTAAGCTCAGTCTTTGAAATAGCTTTAGAGGATTTCTGTATAAATTCCCATTTTGCAGATTAAGAAAAAAAGACTCAGAGAATTGCTCTCCATCACCCAGTTACTAGAAACTGGTAAAACTGGTATTTATTTATATTTTTCTGATTCTCAAGTAGTTCTATTATTTATTGCCCTGTGGACATCATTTATTTTACTTTTTCACATTCAAACAAACACAATGCGTCAGTCCTCATTGAAAAAACTGCCACTTCAGGATATTTATCTTGCAAGTGTTTCTTTTAATTAGAGGGAATGCAAGAATTACAATGTAGTTATTCTCTTGTTGGCATCAGGAAACTTGGTGAATCATATATATATTCACTAAATGTGATCTAAGTGAGAGGCCATGTGTTTATGGAAGGGAATTTATCTGAGAAACCTACTGGCATTTTTTTGAGATATTCAATTAGGGATAAACATCAGCTTCATGTAGCAGAACATACACTGGACGAGAGGGCAGAAGATGTGGTCTCTGGGCGCAGTTTCCTAACATACTCTCTTTGTCATCTAGAAACAAATTACTAATTTCCATTTTGTGCTTCAGTAAGACCAAAATGGGCCTGCAGCTGCACCATTGTGGTGACCAATCCCATTAGATCTTAGAAGCTAAGCAGGTTTGGGCCTGGTTACTACTTGAATGGGAGACTGCATGGGAACACCAGGTGCTATAGGCTTGGGAGAAGGACCCGGCAACCCCTTCCCCAAAAACAATCAGCCATTGAAAACCCTATGAATAGCAGAGAAGCACTAATGATACTGTTTTGCCTGTTGTATGTAGGGTCGCTGAGTTGGACACCTACTTGTTGGCACTTACCAACAACAACAATGATGATTGTTATCAATGGTGATTGTCTTAGTCTGTTTTCTGCTGCTATAACGGACTTTGTAAGCTTGCTTCTTATAAAGAAAAAAGGTTTATTTAGCTTGCAGTTTTAAAGGCTAAAATTCAAAGATTGGGTAGCCCTTAGTGATTTGGGATTTTGGGAGGGCCTTCTGCCTACATCACAACATGGTGAATAGCAACCCTGTAGAAGTACTTAGGAGAGGTAGAGAGAGCAGTCACATGGCAAGCAAGAAGCACAAGGGACTCAGGTGCCAGGCTTATTCTTTTTATAACTCATTCTCACAGGAACTAATGAGTCCTGAGAAAGCAACATTAATCCCTTTCAAAGGTGGTACCCCAGTGACCTAGAATCTCTCAGAGGTTCTTTTGCCTATCCAAAGGTCACACAGCTAGTCAGAGGTGGAGCCTTATTATTTATTGGAAGGATATTGGATCATTTATAAAATTGATAGAAAGCTGGGATTCAGGACGCATAGCTGGGCATTTTAGACAGCAGAATAACACAGCCAAGTCTGCGCCACAAGAAGATTGTTTAAGTGACACACTTGACACATTGTCTATCTTTGTGGCCAACTTCTCCATTCTGTTGCTTTTGCAGTGAATGATTTCTGTATTTGTAGCATACTCTGCAGCTGCTAAGTCCTGAGCAGGAATAACTCACTGGTTGATTGTAGGTCATATATCTGGGCCCCACCTGCCAGAGATGAGTAGGCATCATCGTATGTTCTGCCAAGATCTAGAAATGGGAGATTCTCTCCAGATTGGAAGGGAGTTTTAAAATGGGCAGCTAAAATTTTACACAAATCCAATGCTTTGCTATGTCTCTCTGTCTCTTGTGCCAATGTGTACAGACACATGTACTGTTGTAGTGCCAATATGTAGGTGCTCAGTCTGCCAAACAAACCATACATCACCAAAGCAGCTCCCAAGCTACACCAGAGGGCTTGCTGTTGGTAATTTCAAAAGCCTCTGAGAATGTAAGAGAACTGGGCAACCTAATTAAGAACTACCAAAGCCTGCAGTTAAGTGGCAGAGGACTGTGCCTCAGCATCATGGCATAGTATGAAAAATAATGACTTGTAGCTAGATGACTTTTGTCTTCCTGAAGTTATGCCTGGTCTTTGTGGAGACCTCCTGTGTGGAAGGTCAATCACAGCAGGGAAATGTCTAATTGATCTGGAGTAATCAAGAGCTACCTTCATAGCGGAATGGCTGCCTTAAAATAAGGCACCATAAAAAAAAAACAAAGAGCACCCCTGAGGCATTGGGTCCAAGTTTTCAGGAAAGATTCATGCAGGGACCAGTTTAATCCTATTGAAAAACAAAAATAATTTTCTACGACAGGGAACACAGAGGGAACTGTGACCCTGGCAAACTTTCCACATAAGTGTGTTAAAATACGAAATGAAACAAACCAGCTTAAAATATTATCCAGTTGTCCTCAGGTGTAGAAGCATACTTAGTAAATCCAAAAAGTCTCATGTTGTTTCCCAACTCAGAAAAAGAACTGGTTCTGAGCAGAGGCTGTGCGTTCTTACTTTCTCTTGTGGGAGAAATCGTTGTTGTTGTTGTTAGGTGCTGTCAAGTCGGTATCCAACTCCTAGCGACCCTCATGGGGTTTTCAATGGCTGACTGTTTCGGGATTGCCTTGGGAGTGGATCGCCAGGTCCTTCTCCCATTTTTGCGGTGCTGGGAATTGAACTAGGGACCTCAGAGACTGCAGCACAGAGCTCTACCAACTGAGCTAAATCCCAGCCCATGGGGGGGAAATTAGCCCTCAGTAAAATTTACATCTTTCCCTCCAAAAACAAAAACAAAAATGAAAGCAAAAACAAACCCAATCCCACCACTTGGTTTTAAAAAAATAGCAATAAAAAATGGCTGTTTATTGATACTTGATTCCCACTGTACTTGAAGATTTCCTCAAATTTTGTGTTTTTCTTCGATAACTGTTTGAATGAAAGCCTTGGTTATACCCAGCATGTACTATCTGGGGAAACTCTGGCATCTCTTATGCCTGGACTTATTTGAAAACACTTTCTTTCTTTGTACTTGTAACTTTGTATTTTCCTTCCTTTGGCCAGCTCATCAGCTCTTATTCAGTCTACTCATGATACACATTCTAGTGGCTGTGAGGAAAATAGAAAAAGGGTCTTTTTAAATCCATCTATATCTATATATAGATAGATATATATTATATATATTATATATTATATATAGATAGATATAGATATAGATTATATCTATAATCAGGGCTGGGGGTTAGCTCAATTGGTAGAGTGCTGCTCTGTACACTCTGAGGCTTTGGGTTAGATCCCTAGTGCTGCAAAAACAGGAGAAGAACCTGGCATCTCACTCCCAATAAAATCCAGAAACAATCAGCCATTGAAAATCCTATGAATAGCAGAGAAGCACTGACACCGTGCTTGGGCAGAGGGCATGGCACAGTGTCAGGGAGTGTTTCCTTCTGCTGTACAAAGAATCACAATGAGTTGGACCCAACTCACTCCTAATAACAACAACAATGTATCAATAATCAAGTAATAATAACATTTATTTTGCATTCATCTTAATTGTTTTTCACTACAATACTAAGGCAAGGGCCAAAATGGTATCTCAGAGTTGAGGAACTTGAAGAACAGCAACTTACATGACTTAGTTCATGCAATTTCTTGAAGGAACATGGCTCAGGTGGCAGATGCTAAGCGTTATAAGAGAATAGTAAGGGCAGGTATGTGCTGCTACTGCTCCACCACATCCATGTTGGTCTTGGAAACATTTCTGGTCCAGATGAACCTATGTTTGGATTGAGGATCAACTCTTCCCACTCCCAGAACCTCTTGCTCTTTTGCCTGTTTAGGACAAGTGACTGTGTACAGAGTAAAAGTGTCCTCAGCTGGGAACCAGGAGACCCAACATTAGTCACAGCTCTTATTCACTATCAAATGTGAACTTGGCTAATTAATCCATTATTCTGATTCATAATTTTCTTATCTTCAAGAAGGTATAAAGAGACTAACCCTGGCATGAGGAATATTGACAAAATAAAAAATACCCAGAAGATGAAGATAAAGACATCATGAGAGATATAGACATCATGTGATAAGATTACAGATCAAAGGAATTGGAAAAGTTTAGGGCAGAGAAAAAAATGTTAAAGGAAGCATGAGGACTGCTTTCACATATTTGAAAGCAAAAAAAAAAAAAAATTAAAGGTTCTGTACATTTCACTGGAGCAAAAAAGACATATGGTTGGCAGAAAATGTGGAAAAGTAGATTTCAGCTCAATAAAATAACTATCAAATTATTAGGGGTTTCCAGGTATGAGACAGTATGAGACTACCACAATATGCAGAGACTTCTAATCCTGGCAATACTCTTAGCCTGCCTTTCAGGAATATTTAAAAAATTATGCATTCTTATAATACATAAAACATCCAAGTAGCCATGGTTATCAATTTGGGTGATTTTTCTTGTAGCATACATTTGGCAATTCTTGGAAATGGTTTTAGTCCTCATAATGTAGGGATGGGTGGGTTGCTCTTGGCCTTCATTCATGGAATGAAGAGATCCTGCTACTAGGTGTCCTGCATGATTGTACACACCACAAAGGATTCAAACAGTTATCAACCCAAAATATGCATAGTGACAAGGGTGAGAAACTGAAGCAGATGAAATTTAAATCCACTTCTAATACATTGGAATACATGACTTCACATTTTTTCACAAGGTGTTCACATTAGAAAATATTGATATCATCATTTAGATCTAAACAATTTAAGGAATCTTATAAAAATTGAGCTTTCTCATATTCTCCTTTGTTCATTGGCACTGGTTCCATCCATATCCAAGTTTGTTTAAAATGACTTTTAATTAGACCTTAAACATCATTTATGCATTATTTTAATGCAAGAATTTAGCTCCACTTGCTCTTTCTGAGTTAAGCCCCCTTTTGGGTTAGTTATAAAATCTATTGCTCCACTATTTCACAGAATCTTATTTTATTTAATTTTTTACAGTCTGTCTCATGCCTCTCCCAATGTCTCCATATTTATCATGTATATATTTCCCTCTGGAGCAGCTCCAGTTACAATCAACCATTCATTAGTCTTCACACTCCTGTATGGAAATGATGTGGTGCCAATACGGAGATATTCCTAGGCTACAAGTCTAAAGACTTCTCTAAGGCTGACCCATATCACCTTGTGCTTGTCACCTAGCCTTCATGTGGATGGCATCCTCATTTATAAAAGAGCAACATAGGTACATATCTTAAGCACCTTCAACACTAGCATTTTGTATGTATGGAGCAGGAAAGACAACATTTATTGAACATTTCCAACATATAAAGAGGGGAACAAGGCACTTCACATGTTTAATCTTTTAATCCTCATAACAAACCTGTGAGATTGGTACTATGGCACCCATTTCTAATTAATGAGGAAGCATGCTCAAAGAGATTATGTCAGTTACTCTATAGCACAGAACTAAATAGTATTTAGCTTTGATCCAAATGAAAGACAGTTCAAGCATTATATCTTCTAGAAAATCTTCCTTGATCCCTTAGTCTGGCCCAAATTCCCTTTCTGATGCTATAATAGTGGTTAATACATTAAATTGAAATTAACTGTATATGGTCTGATAGTCCTGAGAATTTAATTCCCTCTGGGATAGTGACCAAGCAGCATTCTTTCTTATATCTCGAGCACCAAAATTAGTGACTGGTTTGTGGGTGGGATAATAATGTTTCTAAACTGAACTAAACCCATTATATCTTCTCCAAATTAATGATAGCTGAGATGAACATCCTAAATGCAAGAAGTAATGATAATCCCATTATTCCAATACTGTCAATGTTTGCTACTTCAAGTTTGGTATTTATCTTTTGAAAAATATGGTTATCTAATTGATTTTTGTTCCCTCTCCTGAATCAGCATTATCTCTATTCACTTTTAGCATTGCCTTCTTCATTCTGCATGTTTCTGGCAGATGTCTCTCACTTTTCCCACATAGTTCTCTCTGTTTCTTTTCAATAGAAAAGTAACCTTACTCTGTTTGGGATAGGATGGCAAATTTGGCTCTCTCCCTGTAGCCCTTGCCCTACCTAGTTTCTTGTCTCTGTTGGTGGCATCATCACTATGTCTATTGTTGCCTTTCCTTTCTTGGTTTCTGTATGTGCTTAAAAAAACGTTTAGAAAAGAAGCAAAATGTGATGTCTGGCTATTCCATTTAAGTGAGGGCTAGGTCCATTGGTTAACTGCAAAGGTTTTCTGTGTGGGTCAGAGCTTCAGCTTCCTTTCCATGCCTTTCTTCTCCATTTAAAGACAAGGATTTAACATAAAGAGAAAGTGACCTTCAAGCCCAAGAAAATGACCCAGCTTTTGCTGCACACACAGGCTAAAAGATCATGTTGCTGTTTTCCTGAGTTCCAAACAATAAAAGCACCATTCTGGGGATTACCTTTCTAGATGGTATTTAAGTAGCAGTCACTGAACAAAAAAAATCTGATAGGCTTTTATAACTGGGAAAAATAAGACCGAGGATATCTATAATCCAGTCACTGAGTGGGTCTTTATTCCTAGGATTTCTGCCTGTTGAGAAGTGTCTTTTTCAACCTTTCAAAGTGGGTTATGATCAACCTCATTACTTTTGTAAATAAATGCTACATCTTGGCCAGAAATAAAGTTACCTCCTAGGAATTATTTTCACTAGTTTGAATTTTAATAAATAAGAGAAAGAGGTATTTTCCCATAAGAAAATGCATAGTTCAAGAGAAAAGTCATACTCCCACACTCACATAGACACCAATCATAGCAGATCTAGAAAACTACTTACCTCTGTAAAAGGAGAGTGGGGAGGTTTTGACTCTGCTCCTTGTATCTATTTAATTTAGAAACCCTTTATGTGGTGACTGAAGGAATGTGGCCTCTTAAGTTACTGAGTTGCCTGTTATGGAAGGCATTCAATAGAATTCCACAGTGTAGGAGGACATGATATTTTGTAAAGGAGAATGAAGCAGCTGATGAAGAGTTGAATTAAATGCCCCTTCCTCCAGCTTACTGTTAGACCCAGGTTATGATAAAATCCAAATCCTAGGTGCAGTTGTGTCAGTCTCAGCTAAAGCCAAGCTGAACCTACTTTTGTATACAATAACTTTTACCTGCTGGGTAGTATAATTTTCCCCAGGGCTGTAGAATATTTGCTTGACTAACTGTATGAGGGTCCCAGCTCTCTCACATTGCAGACAACAATAACATGGCTACTGGAAAATTGGCTAGAAATGCTCAAATACAGATGCGATTCCTTAGCAGTTTTCAGAAAGGGTGATTTACCTTTCGGAAGGGTGATAATTATTTGGTTCATTTGTACATTTTAGAATTTGTATAAAATTATACTATAGATCCCTCAAATATATTCTTATCATTGTTTTCGTCTAAGACATTGGAGCTTAATGAGAAAAACAACTAATATTGGCAACTTGCTCTTATTTATGGTCCATTGCAATAATGGTCCCACCAAATGTTGTAGGTGCCATCACGTTGGTGTGTGACTCATAGTGATCCTACATACAATAGGTGAAACAGTATTATTACTGCTTCTCTGCTATCATAGGATTTTCAATGGCTGATTGTTTTGGGGGAGTGGGTTGCTGAATCCTTCTCCCAAGCCTGCAGCACCTGGTATTCCGAGGTGGTCTCCCATCCAAGTACTAGCCAGACCCGGCTCTGCTTAGTTTCCGAGATCTGATGAGATCTAATGCCACACTGATATATGGCTGCAGCCATCACCAAATAATAGAAAATGCTTTATTTAAGGCAACAGTCATCATAAATACAATAAACATAATTTTTATGATTATTCATTTGCTCTTTTGACAAGATCATTGGTTACTATTTGTATGACCCAGGGTTGTTTTTTTTTTTGGTATTGTTTTTTATTTTGTGTTTGATTTCTATTCTTTGTTTCCTTGTTAAGAAAAGCCAGAAGTTCAACACTACTCTTGTAGTGAATAATGTGACTTTCACTCCAGTTTTTAAAAAATGGTGAAAGACAAATTAATAAAAATTAGTTGGTATACTGGAAATAGATGTACATCAGTCCTCATTTGTTTAGCCTTAGTGTTCAAGTTGATCAGAAATGAAAAACAATGTGATAAGGTTTATGAACAAAATCACATATCTGACACTACTGTAGGCATGATATCATCCCAAGCCCTCTTCCAATCACAGCCTCAAGTTATTAAAACTCTCATGGACCTAGAGCATACTGGGAAGTGGGGCACTGCCTCACTGGACAATCCATTCAATATGTAGTGACTTCCTGTGTTTCATTAACCATGGAAACCCCAAATACTATTTCTTTAAGTTTTCTCTGCACTATTATTTTGAAATAGTCATCAGGATGATCACAGGCCATATGTGAAGTAGAGAGAGAATTTATTATTCAGTTTGTCAGTCCCTATATTTAGAGGGTTTATAGTATATGAGAAATCTGGAAATGGCCTCTTGTACAATTGTCTCATCTTTCATTGCTAATGAGATGAGTTTGAGGCCACACTGAGGTTGTTTAAGAGAAATATTTCCTCCCCGAGTGTTTCATCAAAAGCATCCTTTTCATCAGGGTAATTGTCAGAGTAATTTTTTTTCAGCTCATTCATAGAAACAGAAAATATGAAGGGCAACATAGAAAAACCAATTGGAACCTAATCAACTTAGGGTATATGTGAAGCGTTCCTCTCATTGTATTGTTGGGAGGAGGGATAGGAGAGAAGCAGGTGAGAATTAGAAGAATGTAAATAAAAGTGTTCACTCAATTTTTAAAAAAAATATAAAATAAATTAACACTAGTAATTTGATAATTTGAAATTTTATGTAACTGCATGGGATTTGCTAATCCTATTTTACAAGGCAAAATTATATTTTTGGATGAGTATCCTTGCTTGCTTTCTTCTAAATCAGATTCATCTCATTCCTAAAGGCCATTGTTTATAATGAAATGGAAACAATCTATGAAGCTGATTACCTAAATCAAACTCAACTTCTTCTTTAGGTTTCTTCTGTGATCCCTCTTTGATAGTAAATATAATCAAAACTTCAAAGGGCAGCCTAGGGAAGAGAGAAAATTACCTAAGAATGTATACAGGGAAACTAGGAAAGTCATCCAACATTAGTTATATAACTTTGAGCTATAAAACAAAAGGGTCAAATTACTTCCTCCTATGGTTGATCCTAGACACATCTCTCTTCCTAACAACCTTAGGCTGTTTGCACATGCTATTGAAAAGTCTCAGGTTATTCCTCTAAAGAGCATTCTCGAGGGCTCTCTCCTGTGAATTCAATCCATAAACTATTCAAATCCACATCCTGGTTTTGTAGCTCTCTGAAACTCTTCAAAGTGTGGATTAGAATCAAGAACAAAAGGTAAATTGAAAGTTTTACTGCACAGCTGAGCCTTCATCCTACTTTTGCATTTCTAGATTTACAAATGGTATCATTTCTCTTTAACTGACTTATCCTAGGTGGCTGAAATCTGTATGTTCCCTCTAGTGAAGAAAACCACCTTTCTTCTCAGTGAGTTTCAGCTTTGCTGAAGAATACTCATCATGTCTGGCTGTCCCTTGGCTCTCACATCATTCCTCTTTGTTGTTGTTAGGTGCTGTCAAGTTGGTGTCCAACTCATAGCAACCCTATGTACAACAGGCAAAACATGAATGTTAGTGCTTCTCTGCTATTCATAGTGTTTTCACTTGCTGATTGTTTTTTGAGAGTGCATATCTGGGTCCTTCTCCCAAGCCTACAGTACATAGTGTTCCCAGGCGGTCTTCTATCAAAGTACTAACCAGGCCTGACCCTGCTTAGCTTCTATGATTGGACAGGATCCGACGCCACAGTGGTACAATTATAGGCCCATTCCTCTTTGTACTCTGGTTTTAATCTCTTCCTGTGTCTTAGATCATGGTAAATGTGGTTCCTGAGAATGCTGCTGCCTTCTCTCCAAAGCCCCCACCATCACAGGCAGTTTGCTATTAAGTCCCGACTGTGTTCATGTTGAAAGGTCCAGCCTAAAACCTCACCTCACAACTCCACCAGTGATGCCTTGCTCTTGGTGGATTTCTTTTTTATCTTGCAAACAATTATAGATTTAGTTGTCCCTATCTTGTGGAGCCTCTTTACATGTAACTGTGTGTACCTGTTCATGGTAAAATGTGCCTGTCAGAGTTACATTTATTTTTCTTTACTTGGGATTAACATTTGATATCTTCAGGGCTCCAAAGATAGTCACTAGTTTAATACCTGCACAGAGCAAATATAGTCCATACATAGAATTCTGCCTGATTTTAAGCTTTCTGGATTGTAGTCACCTGCCTGAATCACATGCATTGTTCATTCCTTCTGGACCATTGCAACTAAATGATGATGTTTGGGCTCTGATATACCAAATGAATATTACTTCTTAATAATGAGATGAAGAACTTACATCAGAATGTAAACCAGCACACCATTTCTTTCACTGAAAAGTTTTTACTATGAGAAGAAAAAATCAATTGAACTGATTAAAAAATAGAGAGGACTGACTTAAATTCTGGCATAAGCTCCTTATAGGATCAGGGAGTAGGAACAAGCATTTCTGGGGCGTGAAGTTTGTGTGCCACTGATATGCACCATTTTTTTTGTATGAGAAACTTTCTTGTACCTTAAAACATACTTAACTTTTAAGGGGGGCTGGGGCTTAGCTCACTTTGTAGAGTGCTGCTCCTCACTCTCTGAGGATGCAGGTTTGATCCCTAGTTCCATAAAATGAGAGAAAGTTGGGGCAGTCAACTCCCCAAGTAATTTCAAAACAATCAATCATTGAAAACCCTATGAGGATTGCTATGAGTTGGACCTGACTCAATGGCACCTAACAACAACAACAACAACAACAACAGCAGCAGCAGCAGCAGCAATTTTTAAGGGAAAATGATCTATGGCTCTTCTTACCTTCTCCTTTAAATCTTCTCATTCATCTCACATACTTTCCTAGGTTTTCAGCTACATAGTAATATCTGCTAGGTCATAAGATGTTATCTATGAAACACTTAGCTCTTGGAGGTCCTCAAAAATTATATCAGTCTGATGAATTATCTTATGAATTGCCAATTAAATGTCAAAAGTATAAACATTTTGAACATCATTAAGTCCTTTGAAATAGTCAAAAGACAAAAATTAAAAAGAGATTTTATATACAATTATTCCTTATATCTGTGGATTCTGTATCTGGTGGATTCAATCATCTGCAGACAGAAAATATTTGGGAAATTGCATCTGTATTGAATATGTACTTCTTTGTTCTTGTCATTGCATAAACAATCAGTATCACAACTATTTACATATCACTTATATTGAATTGGGTATTATAACTAATCAAGAGATGATTTAAAGTATATGGGAGGATGTACATAGGTTATATGCAAATTCCACACCATTTTATGTAAGCAACTTGAGCATCTTCAGAGTTTGGTATTAGTGGGGGTCCTGGAATTAATCTCCTGCAGATACCAAGGAACAACTGTCTAGAACAACTGTTTGTATTAATAAATTCACATGTACCCTTTTCCCTATTCTAAAAATATTACCAATTACTTAGTTATACCTTAAAATTCAGTATGAATTCATAATTTTAATTCAAATTAAATACTAAAATATCTGAAGTTTATTATTATTGTGAGAATGTCATGATTAAAAAAAACCAAAAATATCTGAGTTAGGGTTGATAAATTTGTCTAACATCTAAAGTGAATAAAAGAAAAAACAGTTTGTAGACTATGACTATATAAAATATAAACTAGAGTATGTATGTATATTTATGATGCTTTGAAATCTCTGTATCTGCCCCTTGTTTTCAAATCTTGCCATCTTGAATTTTGTAACAAGATAAAATGACTAAAATTTATATATGTTCAGGCATACAGTCAGCAATATAGAATTCATTGTTCTGTGCTAAGTAAATAAAAATGTAAAGAGAATTATTCTACAGTTTATTTCTCTGTAAAATATGATAGCCTGGTAATGTAGTAAGTGTAAAAATGCACTACTGTGGGTTATTATTAAATTTATCATTTTTAAGTGAGTCCATCTCTTTGTACTCATAAGTCAGATCAGTGACTCTGCCTTTTAACTTGTATCACTCTTTGGAAGAGATGAAATGGAGTTTATCATCTGCTTGTTTTTTTCTCCTCAGTCTTCCTATTTCTGTATTGCATTCACCACTTATCAACACCATCAGAATAGGATCCTTAAGACTTATTGGGGTTGCTAGTAGAAGTCATTTTATATAATTCTCAAACTATCTAATTTTTGAACTAAAAACATGATGTTAAGTCTCTCATTTCAGGTAGATGTAAATGACCTACTTTCTCTGACACTGACTGCCACACAGTGTGTCTAATGCAGGTAATGTTGATAGGGCTGTCTCGCTAGCTTTACATGAAAAACTTTCTTGTCCCCTACCTTCATTCTTATCTTCACAGCCTTTACACCTGTTAGTAATCTTAAAGATTTTCAAAGCAGACCCCTGAAACATTCGTTCAAGGTTTAACAAGCATAGAATCTCATTATTTCTTTCCTCAAAGTACCCTCACAGCACATCCTTCTCATTCTTCAGGCTTCATCTGCATGTCACTTCCAAAGGCATTCCTTCCCTGAAGTCATGGGCCCGCTTTCCTTTTATTCTTACCATTGCCACCATTATTTCCCTCAAAACATTTACTTCAATAACTTGTTTATTATTTGCTTATTGTATATGCCTTTCTGCACAAGATAAACTCTTTGAGGACAATGAACATCTCCCCCCATCTCCCCTATTAAACCACAGAGCCTATCACAGTGTCTGGCATATATTGAATAGTACTATAACATTGAAAGTTTGATGAATGAATGAATGAAGGAATCAGTACATTTTATGTGTGTGAGGCTGTTCTTTTGATAACTTGACATTTTTAGAAAGACTATAAAATCCTTTTTAAATGACTGAAGGGGAAGGGAAAGTACATTTTGAAAATCCTTGTATTACACTTACCACATTTTACCATAGAAGCAGCTGTATTATTTTTCCCTTTCAACCAAGTAATGCTGACTTATAAGCTAGGTTTAGATATGTTTCTGAATCTTTGAATCAATATATTTACTTTTTTCTTTGTATTTGTTAAGTGGCCACATTCTATGAAGTATCTGATCAATAAGAAACAAAAAATTATATTCTCACCTCCAATATAAATAAGGCAGTTCTAATGCAGTCTGTTTTGAAAATATGTTATGTCTTCCAGAATTAATAATTTATTTTAAAAAGCTTGAATATGAATTTGTGCTCCAAGGTATGGGACAAGTCATAATAAGACTTTTATTTGAATTAAATAAGAGTGAACTGTTTAAGTGAAATTATTATTTATTCAATTATATCTTTAGTATTACTAACTGCTAATCTTCTTTAAATATCATACAGGGAAGTAAAAATTATGATCTCAGATGGGGAAAGCATAATTTTGTGAATTAAACTAAAAATAGTAAAAAAATGTTAAATTGATCTTTCTTTTTATGTATTATTGGTTGAACCTAAGACCTCACATATGTTAGGCAAGTATTCTACCACTGAGCCCCACCACAAACCCTTTTTTATTTTTTATTTTAAGACAGGGTGGGACTTTGTGGTAATGGCATTCTAAATGACTAACATTTCAAAAAGCAAGTTGATATACTGGTCAAATTGTTATGACATTTTCCAAATTGATCTAAAGATTTGACAGAATTTCAAAATGCTAATTTTTCTGAGAAATTGCAAAATTGATTCTAAAATGTATATAAGAACACCAAGGAACTAGGACATGGAAAGCAAAAATGAAATTTAAATATTAATGCTACCATAATTGAAGACATATCATAAGGTCGTGGTTATCAAAGAGTTGTGGTTCTGACAAAAACAAGGGCCTATAGATGAACAGAATAGAATACAAAACTCAGAAATGGACCCACAACTGGTTAACTTTTTTGTTTTTTTTTCCAGTTACTGGGGGGTGAACCCAAGGGCTTGCCTCATGAATGCTAGGCAAGTGCTCGACCACTAACCCACACCCTTGCCCCTCCTTTTTAAAAATGTTTTATTTTGAGACATGATCTCACTAAATTGCACAAGCTTCTCCTGGACTTGAACTCATGATTCTCCTGTCTCAGCCTCCTGAGTCTCTGGGATTACAGGCTTGTGCCACTGCACCTGGACTGAGCTAGTCAACTTTTAATGAAGACAATAAAGAAACACAATGTGAAGAAAAGTCTTCATAAATCATCAACTGGGTATAAATATGGAAATAAGTGAACCTCATTCCAGGCTTTTACTACATGAAATAATTGTTGTTGTTGTTGTTAGGTGCCGTCGAGTCGAGTCCGACTCATAGCGACCCTATGTACAGCAGATCGAAACACTTGCCGATTCTGTGCCAGGCAAACAATCTTATTTATGTTTAAGCCCATTGCTGCAGACACTGTGTCAATCCATCGGTGGAGGGTTTTCCTCTTTTGCATTGACCTGCCACTCTTCCAAACATGATGTCCTTCTCCAGGGATTGATCTCTCCTCACTACATGTCCAAAATATGTAAGACGCAGTTTGGCCATTTTTGCTTCCAAGGAGCACTCTGGTTGTACTTCTAGGACAGATCTGTTGGTTCTTTTGGCAGTCCATGGTATATTCAATAGACGTCTCCAGCACCACAATTCAAAAGCATCAATTCTTTTTCTGTCTCTCTTGTTCAATGTCCAGCTTTCACAACCATATGATGCCACTGAAA
>VMDO01016212.1:0-48567 GCA_007922755.1 Pedetes capensis | reverse complement strand
TCGTGGAAAGTGAAGAGGATTTAAAACATTTACTGATGAAGATCGAAGATCATAGCCTTCAATATGGGTTACGACTAAACATCAACAAAACAAAAATCCTTACGACTGGGTCAGCACGCAACTTCACATTAAATGGAGAAAAGATTGAGGTTGTCCAAGATTTTACTTTGCTTGGCTCTATAATCAACACCCGTGGAAGGAGCAGTCAAGAAATCCAAAGACGCATTGCTCTAGGAAAAGCTGTGGCAAAAGACCTCTTTAGAGTATTGAAAAGCAAAGATGTCACATTGAAGACGAAGGTGCGTCTGACTCATGCCATGGTATTTTCAGTCGCATCATATGGTTGTGAAAGCTGGACATTGAACAAGAGAGACAGAAAAAGAATTGATGCTTTTGAACTGTGGTGCTGGAAACGTCTATTGAATATACCATGGACTGCCAAAAGAACCAACAGATCTGTCCTAGAAGAGGTACAACCAGAGTGCTCCTTGGAAGCAAAAATGGCCAAACTGCGTTTTACATGTAATCAGGACATGTAATCAGGAGAGAACAATCCCTGGAGAAGGACATCATGTTTGGGAGAGTGGCAGGTCAACACAAAAGAGGAAAACCCTCCACCAGATGGATTGACACAGTGACTGCAACAATGGGCTTAAACATAAATAGATCGTTTGCCTGGCACAGAATCGGCAGGTGTTTTCATCTGCTGTACATAGGGTCGCTATGAGTCGGACTCGACTCGATGGCACCTAACAAGAACAACAGGCCTTCTTTATCTTCATTAACAAGACTCCTTCCCCTCACCCTCATGTATACTACTGTGTCTATTAACATTTGACTATTAACATTTAACATTAACATTTAATTTCACAAAATGCTACAGAATACTTGCAGTTCTTTCTCTTTTTTGCCATTATAGCTAACTGGTGAGTGTAGTTTTTACTAGATTTTAAATTATCAAACCATTCTGTTAAAACCGTGGCAGATGCCTGTAATCCCAGCAACTCAAGAGGCTGAAGCAGGAGGATCATGGGTTGGAGGCCAGAGGTAGCTTGCATAATTTAGCAAGACTCTACCTCAAACAATAAAAGGTGGGAAGACCTTATCTCAAAATAAGAAATAAAGGGTGAGGGTGCTGAGTTTGCAGTTCAGTAGTGAAGCACTTGCCTGGAATGTGGGAGGCCTAGGGTTCAACTGTCCAGGACTGCAGAAACAAACAAATGAAAAAAAATTCTTTTACTCCGTAAAGTCAAATGACTGTCTGAAATGTTTAGGGCTGTTCAATTTTCATTGCATAATTAACATAAGTGTACATATAGCTAGCCTGCGGCGCCCAATCTCATCAGATGTTGAAAGCTAAGCAGGGTCAGGCCTGGTTAGTACTTGGATGAGAGACTGCCTGGGAATACCAGGTACTATAGGTTTGGGAGAAGGACCTGGCAACCCACTCCCAAAAAACAATCAGCCATTGAAAACCCTATGAATAGCAGAAAAGTACTGACAATAGTGTTTTACCTATTGTACGTAGGGTTGCTATGACGGTGCCTCACAACAGCAGCAGCAGCATACTGCTACTATGAATACTGACGGAGACTGCGTACCACTGGTTGGGCATCCCTTATCTGAAATCCGAAGTGCCTCATAAACCAACACTTCTTAAGCATTTAGATTTCAGAGCATTTCAGATTTTGAGTTTCTAAATTAGGGATGTACAATCAAAAGTCAATACAATCTATTGAAAAATAAAAGTTGGAAATCTAAAACACTTCTGGTACCAGGCATTTTGGATAAAAGGATACTCAATTTGTTGTTTTTGTTGGGGTGCTAGGGCCTCAGAGAATGTAGAGCAACACTACCAACCGAGCTTAAGTATCAGTTTACCCTCATTTTCACTACTAGATGGGAAAACCTTTGCCTGTTTCATAGAAAACAACTTATTATTTTAACTTTAATATATTAAATATTTAGTGATAGCACTTTTTGTTTGGCTTTCATTGTATTATCTTCATGTCCTTTGTCTATTTTTTATTAATGAGTTAAGGTTATCTGCAGTGGTTTTGTTAGTGTTAAATGTTATTAAATATTAATATTAAAACTTTACCACCAATGTTGTTACTTTCTCTTTTTAATTGGAAACTAGTTTTTTCAGTACTGGGAGTTGAAGCCAGGGCCTCATGCATGCTAGGCAAGTGTTCCACCCCTGAACTGACCCCTTTCCCCTTTTTAGTTTTTATTTTGAGACAGAGTCTCACCTTGTTGCCAGGGCTGTTTCTGCCCTCAAATTTGGCAGTCCTCCTGCCTTAGCCTCTTGCGTCACTGAGATTACAGGCATGTGCCAAGATGCCTGGCTGGACATTCATTTTAAATCTAATTCAGCTTTTCAATTTATGCCTTTTTAAAATATATGGTATCTACTTGATATTTTGATGAGTTCTTCCTGTACGTTTATAAATATTTAGTTTCTTTACTGGGTGCTATGCCACACACCTGTAATCCCAGTACTCAGGAGGCTGAGACAGGAAGCTTGTGAGTTTGAGGCCAACCTGGGCTACCATAGCAAGATCCTGTCTCAAAGGAAAAAAAAAATTTTTTTTCTTGTGATATTTTTAATTGTTATTATTTTTAAGGGTTCTCTTTCTTCTATTTCTTCTTTCCAAACATTTACCTTTTAGTCTACCTGAGTTTACCCTGATATTTAAGAAGAGAATCTGTCACTTGCCTCCCCAGATAGTTTCAGAGTTCAGTAAAATATTTTAAAACTTGAGGGCCCCCTGCTGGGGGAAAGTTAGAAGTGAGATAAGTGATAAAAAGACTAAAAACTAAAATTATGGTGGTAGGTACCCTGCATGGCCAAATTGCTGTGTCTAGAGAGGTTAGGAAAATAAAGCTCATAGAAGTTACATACATTGGTTAGAGTCAAAAGGCTGTGTATAAATAGATGAATTAACTATTGAATCTGGATCTGCTTGTAGGAAGTGCTTTGAAATGTACCACTGTAAATAAATGTAATTACTTTATGAAACAAGTATTTCCCAAAGTTATTTACTCATAGTACCGTGTTTCGGATTTTGTGGTGGGGTGAAAAATACTAATGTCTTGTTTATTGGTCTTCTGTGGAACATAGTTTGAGAAAGATGTTTATTATAAAGGTAGGAAAAAAATATGAACCATCCAAAACATAATTCTATTATTATTTAATTTTGCTTTCCAAAAGACCACGAAACTATTAAATTACAAAAATTTTAAGGTGTTGGTACCACTAAATGTTTTCTGGCCTCTCCTTTACTTAGCTGTCTTTCTTTTTTTCACTTTATGTAAAAAGAACTATATAAAGAACTCTTAATTTAAGTTTTTGACATTGAATTCCCTATCGTTCATCTTTTGTAAAGCAAATTCCCCAAGAAATCAAGCTGGTATCTTTTTCTAGAGTCTTGTTTGTTTATTTATTTGTTTACTTTTGCAGTACTTGGGGGTTGAATCCAGGGTCTAGCATAAAATTTTGTGCAAGTGCTCTATTACTGGGCTGCACCCTCAGCCCATTTTTTATTTTCTGTTTTGAGTCAAGGTCTTGCTAAGTTACACAGGGTGCCTCTAGCTTTAAACTCAAGATCCTTCTGCCTCAACCCCCCAAGTCTCTGGGATTACAGGAGTATGCCACTGAGCCCACAAGAGAGTTTATTATTATAAATTGGTTTTAGATTCTCATAGATGTATAAGATTTCATAGTTTTGCTTTTTAGAATGATATGCAGCTGATCAGTATTGGTGTGCCTACCTATTTCTTTCCTTTTTTTTCCCCCCACTTGTGATACTGGGAGTTGAACCCAGGGCCTCATACATGACAGCCAAGTGTTCTACCACTAGGCTGCACCCCCAACCCCTTTTTCATCTTTTATTTTCAGACAGGGTCTTGCTAAGTTTTGCATGTTGCCTTTGACCTTGAATTTACAATCCTCCTGGCTCAGCTTCCTGAGTCACTGGGATTATAGATATGAAAGTTATTAGTCCAATATGATTTTCATTAAGCCAGTAGAAGATTTACAGCAATTCTTTCACTGGCTTAATGAAATTCATACTGAGCTAATACTGTCAATAGAACTAGCTTCTGTCTATTGAATGCTATGTTAGGCTCTGTTCAAAATGTTATACATTAATTATTTTATTTTCTCCTCACTATAACCCTGTGAAGGAGATATTATCTACACTTTAGATGAAGAACTTAAGGTATAGGGAGGTTAAATAACTTTCTCAAGGTGTAAAGCTTTTAAGGAATGGACAAGAATCAAAGCAAGGCAGATTGATAATACTCCCATTATTTTAGATATTTAAAAATACTATAAAACTTGGATTACATTGGCACACTTAAATATAGTAGTTAGTAGGTACCTTGATGGGTCTTTCTGTACTTAGGAGGCTAGATCAGAGGGTCTTAACATGCCATAAATCACTTTTCTTTCCTTCACTAGGTGATGACCCTATTAATAAGCACAGTGTTTAACAGTATCACATTTGAAACTTTGATACTATATATTCCATAAACTCCAGGAAGCCTTCTGGCTCATTATGTCCTTCCCACCAACATCTGATACCTTGTGGAGTTATTAGTGATGATTGTAAACATAAATCAGATATCTTCATCACCTCACTCAACTTTGTAGGAACAAGCTCCTGTTTCATGATGCAGGCCCTGCCCGTGTCTGATCTTTATCCTCTTATACCTCCCTAAGGGATTAATGATCTGGTCTTAAACAAATGCCTCATCTTTACAAGTCTTTACATTTTCTGTTCCTTCTCTATGAAATGTTCTTTATCAAGTTTTTTCTTGTTGTTGTTGAGTTCTGTCCCTTTTCTCACTTTTCTGTTCACCTGTCACCATCTAAGAGAGTTCTCTAATTATCCTAAGAAAACCTTCTTCTCATCTACCTTTCCTTATAGTACTTGTCACTCTGAAATGTTTTATTTATGTGTTGTCCTTACTAGAATAAGCTTCAAGTAGCATATAAGAGGGTAAGGGGGAACCTGTATGAATAATGTACAACAAAATGCATATATGGAAATGTCACAATGAAAAACATGTCAGAATGAATCACATTAAGGTGTACATTAAAAGTTTCCCCCAAAAAAGAAAAAATAACTTCAAGTGGGCAAGGATTCGGTTTTTAATATATTCTGAAACTCTTATTCACAGTACACAAAACAGAGTGGCTGTATTTTCTATCATTCTTTCTATACCTTTTTTATAACTGGAGCCTAACTTCCCCAGGAGGAATTTTCTCCCAGCTTACTTGCCTCCTAGTTCTTTGATTTTTTTTTTTTTTTTGGGGGGGTGGGGGGTCTGTCTCTTTGCAGTACTTGGAAGTTGAACCCAGTGCCTCACACATACTTTGCAAGTACATTACCACCAGGCTGCACTCCCAGCCCTTTTAAAAATTTTGTTTGATTTTTAATCAGGGTCTTGCTAAGTTACACAGCCTGCCTCTGGCCTTGAACCCGTGATCTTCCTGCCTCTGCTTCCCAAGTTGCTCTGATTATATACGTGTGTACTCCTGGTTCTAATTCTTTGGTTTGTGAGATATATTCTGGGAATATTTTCTGTTTGTCAGCTTGTCCTGCTGTAGGAGCTTGTGTGCTGCTGTGATACTGAAAGCTATCACTAGAGGGCCCTTCATGATGGGCAAGTTTCAGCTGAGCTTCCAGACTAACAGACTAGGGAGAAGGACCCATCAGCCCATTCCCCAAACGATTAGCCATTGAAAGCCCTGTAAATAGCCAAGAAGTAGTGTCAAATACAGTGCTGGAAAACAAGCTTCCCAGACTGGAAGGCACTCAAATGACTGGGGAAGAGTTGCCTCTTTGAAATAGAGTCACCCTTAATGATGGGAATGAAGTAAAGCCCCTGGGACCTCCTTTTGCTGACGTGGCATCACTCAAAATGAGTAGAAGCATAGTGACTGCAGCAATGGGCTCAAACATAAAACGATCATGGGCATGGCACAGTGTTGGGAAGTGTTTCCTTCTGCTGTGCTTAGGTGGCCATGAGTCGGATCCAACTCCATGACACCTAACAACATTACTTACTCCAAGCTACTGTTTTAGTGCCATTTTGAACTTCCCCATTGATACTACCCTGTCCTCATCTTTGTACTCTCTGATAAATTTCCAGGACTTCATTTCTTCTTCTTTGATAATTAAAATTTCTGACTCATGATCTTCTCTCTATCCCATTTCTATCCTGATTTGATAAAACATTTCACAGCAGTTCTCTCTGGAATGTTTCAACACTAGCTATCCTTAGGCACAGCTGAGAACTCTTTTGCCTTTGTCACGAGCTTTGAATTTCTGCTTTTTGACTTCTTGGCAAGTCAATAATACAGAGCTCTTACATATTAGATTCTTTACTTTATTCCTCCTTAAAGTTTTGTGTGCATAAGAATCTCCTGAAGAACTTTGTTAAAGCTCAGAATCTAGAATCCAGAATCCTGGGTCATAAGCTCAGAGATTGCTTCAGGTAGTGAGGATTGTTCGCATTTCTGTTATAGTCCCAGGTAATGCTGACACAGATCTAAGGACCTACATTCTTAGGACCATTCTGCTAATATTTTTACCCCAAGGAACCAATTCCAAAACATTCCACTCTACGTCAAGCCTCTATTCACATTCTTTATTTTTCTTTGACAATTTCTGTAATTTCTTTACTTGAGATAAAGGTCTTTTAGTGGGAGTTGTCTTATTTTCTGTTTTTGAGGTAAGAATTTTTGTCTTTATGCTTTTCATAGTTTTCTTTCAAGGGCATTCTCAGTCCCTTTTTCTCATTTTCTCCTATTCACTTTTGGTTCCTTTATCAATATTCATGTGTCTTGGATTATCACTTTCCCCTTCTATGGTGAACTAGCTTTTTCCCTTACCTTCCAGATACCACCAAATAAGCCTCTTTCATCAAAATAAGGCCAATCTCAGTTCCTTCCTGTCTTCCCTCTCTCGACCTTTTTAGGAAGAAAAGCAATGGCTTAACTCTTTCAGTAGATTTATTTTATTAATTAATTAATTTTTTGCAGTACTGGGTGGGGGATTGAACCTGGGGCCTTGAGCATGCTAGGCAAGTGCTCCAACCACTGGGCTGTGCCTCTACCTCCTTTTTTAATGTTTTATTTTGAGACAGGTCTCACTAAGTTACACAGGCTGCCTCTGGCCTCAAACTTGCAAACCTCCTGCCTCAGCCTCCCAAATCAATGGGATTATAGGTGTACAGCACCTCACTAGATGTATTTTAATTCCTTACAATCTGTTTTTGTTTCCAAAGCTTTATTGGGCTCCTGGACTGACAGGTCAGATGATTAGTAGATCTTAAATGCATGGATAGTTCTCTTTCAGCCTCTGCAATATTTCATATCTGTCCTTTCCCTTTTACTTAACAACAACAAAAATCCTTTTCCTTTTAAAAGTTTTCTTTCTGCTTTTGCTTTTGAGTCTGACTGTTCTACTCTTCTGTTTACATAATACCCTTTAATCCCTCTCTTGCTTTTTCTTGAAGCTGGGCATTGCTTTCCCTTTAGTTAAATCTGCGTTGTCCATGTGGGAGCCTCTAGCTCCACGTGCCTATTGAGCACTTGAGAAATGACCAATTCAAACTGAAGTGTTTGTGGTGGTGGTGGTACTTGGAATTGAATTCAAGGTTTTGCGCATAGTAGGCAAGTGGTTTTTCACTGAGCTACTTGTTTTTTCTTTTTTTGTGAGACAGCGTCTCACTTATAGCTCAGGCTGGCCTTGAACTCATGATCCTCCTGACTCAGCCTCCCAAGTGCTGGCATCACAGGTGTGTACCACTGTGCCTGGCTCAAACTGCTGAGATATTCTCTAAGTATAAAATACACATTGGGTCTTTGAGATTTAAGATGAGAACAGAATGTAAAATATCTCCTTGAATTTTTTTGATGTTGATTACATGTTCATAATACTTCAGACATGTTAAGATAAAAAATTGTTAAAATTGATTTGACATTTTTTGTTTTTTTGAGACAGGGTTTCACTGTGTAGCCCAGGCTGGCCTTGATCTCACATTGATCCTCCTGCTTCAGCCTTGTGAGTACTGGGATTATAGGTGTGTGCTACCATACCCAGCTTATTTCTTTAAATATATTTCTTTACTTTAAATATGGCTGTTACCTCCGTAACTTAATTATATTTCTGTTGGATAGCATTGATCCAACTCTTATCTTTCCTTGAAGACCCAGAGCAGTTTATTTTTAAATGTTCAGTTTTTTTAGTGTACAGTTGTAGCTTTCTTGAACTGTCCCCTTCTCATAAACTCAAGTTAGATGCTAAGCTTACTTAAAGCCAGGATAATTCTTCACAGTGCCTATCGTATGATGAGTGATTTATACGTACATATATACACATGTCTGAAAAAACAAGTTGGCTCATGTTGCCAATTTATCAAACAGGGTACTTAGTAGGACAGTTGCCTACTGTGATGGTTTTGCTTAAATTGGTGGATAGTAGGAAAGATTGTTATGAAGGGGAAGGAAGAGAGGCATTACTCTGAATTTTTAAAATCTGACATGTACTTCCCCTGAACTCTTTCCACCCATCCAGGTCACTTTGATAGTCTGACTGGTGCTGTGATTTTACTGCCATCTTGTGTTTGGATTGGGAAACTGCAGTTCAGCATTTCATCTTTTCAGTGGAAGAAAGTAGGCAGTCTTTGAATATGAGCCTGCCCTCCTCCATCCACTAAGCAAAGTTATCAATAAAAGCTCATTTAAATTCAATGTAGAAAATCTCTGTTTTCCTTCTTGGAATAAATTTTCCTTGGTTTCCAAGGTAATGCACTCTCTTGTTTTTTCTTGTGTTTTTTTTCTGGCTGTTTTCTGATTCTTTTTTGACAGCCCATTTCTGTCTTCATGTTAAGAGTTTTATACACCTATGTTCTGCGCCCTCTGCTCTTTTTATCTTTTGTTTTTATCTCTCTACCCATGAGTTTAAATACTGCCTATTTATAGGCAAGTTTATATTGATAGCCAGAAATCTCTTCTGAATTGAGACTGGTGCCTTTAGTCCTTACCTGGATGTTACATTAGCACCTTAAACTTAACATCCCATCTAAGTGTGAGTCCCTCATCTTATCCACATTTTTTGGGTCAGTGTTTCTCATTTCATTAATCTATCATGTTAGAATTCTGGGCACCATCTTGGCATCCTCTGTTTTTCACACTTGTTAAATATTCACCATATCTCATTGAGTGTAAAAGGTCTGTAAAATGTCTGACCTCATCACTTCATCAAAGATACCTCTGTTTCTTCCCTGGACTAAGTAGACTGTTAGTGTCCTTACACCCATTCTTGACTGCATTCACACATCTTAGGTAGATTTGTGTAATGTTAGCTTTTCCTCCTGACCTCAGTTCTGTGATGGCAGAAACTACACGCATTTAATTTTCCATTGGGTCTCCAGCACCTGGTACAATTCCTAAAATGTATTTGTTTACTACATATATAGCCACTGGCTTCACCAGTGTTGTTAGTATGGCCCCTATAGTTTTAGTGACTGGACTTGACTATGTTGTTGTTTTTATTAGGTGCCATTGAGTTGGTGTCCGATCATAGTGACCCTATGTACAACAGATGAAACATTATTGTCAGTGCTTCTCTGCTATTTATAAGGTTTTCAATGGTTGATTACTTTTTGGGAGTGGGTTGCTAGGTCCTTCTCCCAAGCCTACAAGTACTTAGTGTTCCTTGGCAGTCTCCCATCCAAGTCCTAACCAGGTCTGACCCTGCTTAGCTTCCAAGATCTGACAGGATTGGATGCCACAGTAGTACAGCTACAGGCTTGACTATGTTAGGATTCATTAATGCTTTATTTCAATATTAGTGTCCTTAACGAATTCATCTATCATAAGTGAATTTTAGGTATTTTTCACTCTTTCCCAGGGAAACTTAATTGTATCTGTAGGGGTGGTATATTTTAGTATTCGTTAGCTGATGTTCAGGTAAGCTTTAGTCAATCTACTTGTGTAATGAGGAATGTTAATATCCTGAAATTATTTTCTGAGCGTTTGTAATTCCATGTCATGGTCTGTATTACTAAATAGTAGAATACTTACCTAACATGTACAAGGCCCTAGGTTTGATCCCCAGCCTTGCCTACCTGCCCCTGCCCCCCAAAAAGGAAAGGATCCAGGCCATTGGTTTGTCTTAGCATTCTTCTGTTTGAAATATAATATTCTTTAATTTTAATATGAGTGTACATTTGTTATATCATCTAAAACTTGTTTCACTCTGAGTAGACTTTTAATAGAGATTCGTATCTTGATCATTTCACTTAATAGTTTTGATGTGCTTTGATTTTTTTGCTGTATAAAGTTTTACTACTAAGGCTTACTTGCTGCTTTGAGCTGATGTTGCTCAGTAAAGAAATTTAATTTATAAAAGTGGAGATGATTTATAAAGGTGGTATTTAGGGATGAACAAGAACCTGTATATTAAAGATGCAGGTTCTGTTCTGCAGACTCAGAACAGAGATTTAATATTGATATATTAATAAAGGGTTTCTCAGCCTTGGCATACATTTGGACTACGTACTCTCTCCGGGGGATGTTAGGGGAGTTGTCCATTGGGGGATAGCATCTTTGACTGCTACCAAAAAGCCCCTTTCCCTCCCCAACACAACCAAAAATCCCTGTGAATATTGTCAAATTGTACCTTGGGGGCCAAAAACTAACTCATTAGTAAATACAGATTTAAGTATTGGTTTTTACAATGCTTGGGGCTAGCTAGAAGTTTTCAGATTTAAGGTGTGTTTTGTTGTTGTGTTTTTTTCCAGAATGTTTGTATAAACTTGCTGAGTGACCCTAATTTGAAAATCTGAAATCTGATGTGTGTCAAAATGTGAAATTTTCTGAGTGTCACGCTAGTAGTAAAATTTTCAGATTTTGGAACACTTTAGAGTAGGGATGCTCAACACATACTATATTTAGAAGAGAATAATAGGCTATTGGATGTGTCACTTGAGAAATCTTTGCAATTCCTCAGTGTCTTTGAGAGTATGGAGCTGTGTGGTTTATTGTTAATGGCAAGAAAAGTAGAGACTATATGAGACTTGTTCACATTTTAGAATTTATGCTTTGAATAAAGTAACTTTTATACTTGACCATTTGGCTCTATCCAAACTGAAAAACTGATGCATTTCACTGATTGTTTCATTGTTAACTGACTTCATCATTAGGTGCTGGTAGAAAAAGGGAACCAAGAGCGCAGTAGAAGGTATCTTATAATCAGAGCTTTTGCCATCTGTGTTTGTATATATGGGTTAGAGGGTATAATTAACTTACTGTATTTTTTTTTCCAAAGGGACATGAGAGATGGCTTTAGAAGAAAAAGTTTCTACTCTTCCCATTATTCAAGAGAACGATCTCCACATAAGAGAGAGGCTCCTTTTTTCAGAGACTCACCTGTAGGCCGGAAGGACTCCCCATACAGCAGATCTGGGTCCAGTGTCAGCAGTAGAAGCTATTCTCCAGAGCGAAGCAAAACATACTCTTTCCATCAGTCTCAGCATAGAAGTATGTATTTTTTTATTAGTAATTTTTTAGTGTACCACTTAATGGGTTTTATTAGGACATTTCCATACATATCATTGTACTACATTGCTAATGTTCACTTCTTCCATTACCTTCTCAGAAGTATGTATTTTTCAGATGTTTTCTTTAAAGTCTCTACTGAGGAGAATGTACTGATTCAGATTGCCTCATAGGTATTCTAAGAAATACTTGAACTTCCTGTTTTGAAGAATTTCAAACTTACAGAAAGCTTTAAAGAATAGTATAGTGAATATTGTACGTGCAGATTTTTTTCTAACTGTTTGAAGTGGAGTCTGTGTATCATTTCATGTTCAAATTCATCAAGGTGTACAAGAGATCTTTATAATCAAATCTGAAAGCTATTTACTCCTAATTTTCTGGTAGTTCCTGTGCTGATCCAGCCTCTTTACTCAACTCTCATTAGATGGTATCTTTATATATTGCTAGTCTATTTTACATTAAAAAGATCAGTGATCTCCCCTAAATATATGGTATGGCTTTATAGAATTTGGAGCTAAAACCTATCATAGATTCATTCCTTTCTATCCTCTGTTTTTTTTTTCTTGAGTGTCTAGACATACATGATATTCTGTGCAATCATAGCATAGCAGCCAAGCTGAATGGCTTACTGTGTATTGGAGTAAGAAAAGGAAACAACCACCTTTCTAGATAATGCATTCTTATCTTTCTAGACTTGACTGCAGTGGAGCTCATTCACAAAACATTTCCTCATGCCTTCAACATTCAAGGCACTGTTTTAGATACAAAGACGTCCCTGTCATTAGGGAACTAGAATGTGCGGGTATGTGTATTTTCCACTAGCTAATAACAGCTTTATAAGCATATTAGCCTGTATAACTTTGATACACAAAATGATGCACCTTAACTGAGTGAACATGACACAAGTATGCCTAGATGAGAAAAATTCTCACTTCAAACATGAAAGAACATGTCATGGAGGAAGCATTTGGGCTTTTCCTTATTTAAGATTTCTACAATTGCAGAAGCGTATTCTAGGTAGCAAGAATTCTAAGCCAGGGTATAGAAATCAGAAAAGTCCAGGATATTTCTTTATTTTATTTTATTTTATTATTTTTAACTTCCTTCCCATTTACTGTCTTTTAAAAATAACAAGAGTTTTGGTTTTAGGTATTGGGGTCTGAAGCCAGGGCCTTACGTATACTTTGCAAGTGCTCTACTACTGAACTGTACCTCTCCCCACTTCTTTAAATTTTTTATCTTCAGACAGGATCTCACTAAGTTATTCAGGCTGCCTCTGGTATTGAACCTTGATCCTTCTGTCTCTACTTCCTATGTCACTGAGATTATAAACATGTGCTACCACACTTGGCAAAAATAAGACTCTTATTTGTCTTTTTTTTTTTTTTGGCCGTACTGGGTGTTGAGCCCAGGGTCTTGTGCTTACATGCTCTGCAAGTGCCAGATCAGTGAGCTGCACCCTCAGCCCATTTTTTTACTTTTTGAAACAAGGTCTCGCTAAGTTATGCAGAGGGCCTCTGGTCTCAAACTTGCAATCCTCCTGCCTCTGCCTCCTAAGCTGCTGGGATTATAGGTGTGCACCACCATACCTGGTAATAAGAGTTTTTTTTAAATTCAACATCTTTTTTATCATATATGATGAGAGTGATGGAGGCCCACTAACTGTCATCATATTGTCTTCTCTTGGAGCTGTTGCTGGCTTCTTGGGTTTTAGCAAACATTTATCAGTTGTCTGTTATTAGCAGAACTAGGTAGAGAGAGGCTTCCCCCAAACCATTTTTGAATATACGTGTATGAGTGATAATGCAGGAGGTAAGAATATCATTTGAAGAATTTAAAACAAACATGACAACTTACACATAGTCTGAGTGCTTGAAATGTGCTTGATACACTTACGGGAAACTGGTAATAGTTCCATGGAATTCAGTGTTAATGAGTATTTACTTTTTTAATTTTATCTGTCACCCCTTACTCCTGAATGCCCCCTCAAAAAAAAAAAAATACCCTTGAAAGATAACGTCTAAATTCTAGTGAATGCTCTCATGTACAAATATATCCAAAATTAGCCAGACACCTTTTAAGAACTTTCTGCTCAGATGTATATGACTTAATTCACATCCATTAATGACTTGATTCAGAGGAAGAAAATATCTTTGGAACATGATGATGAAGCTTTTAACCAAATGTAAATAAAATAGTAAAATGTAATTGAGATTCTTGCTTGATAGCTTATAACAAAGCTATTAAAGGTACCTACTGGTGAATTAGCTTTATTTTTCCATTTTTCCTGTAAAACAAAAATTTGTAAGGAGACCATCTTCTCTCTTTTCACCAGCTTTTGGCTTCTTCATGCATGAGCTACAGTGTATGCTCCTGTCTGAGAATCTCCGATATACTGTCCCCATCTTTTGAGGCTTAATGTCTTTAACTGGTATGATAGAGAAAGATAGCAAAGAAAGTTGAGGGACCAAATATGGGGTAAAATAAATGAAACAGAACATATATTTTTACTAATGCTTGTGTGGTTATTTTCTTCAAAGAAGAGTGGAGGAGTAGGGCCTTTCATTTTTCAGTAGCTTAAGCTGGTTAATTAGCAATGTGTTGAAATTTGGTTTAGTTTTTAAATTGAATTTTATATTGAAATTTTAATAAAGACTAAATTTTTATAAATATAAACAGGTTAAAATAACATTTTTCTTATTCTTAATACCTTCATTTTTCAAATTTTTCAGTTTTGAATTTTTTGTTTCTTGTTTATACTTTTTGGAGTATTTTTATATATTCCAATAACTAGTGGTTTGGCTATAGTGACTGAAAGACTAATTCTTCATAATTCTCCTGTGTATTTAATGTCTATCTTAGGTTTTTAATTATAAGCTTCTGAATGTTTTAATTGCTTTTCCAACACAGTGCCGATTTTCCATTTTGTGTTTATACATGCACACACACAACTAGATTTTTGTTTAGCCTTTTGGGTAAATCCTGTGGAATTTTATATCTCTTCAGACTAATTATACATCTAAAACAAAGTGTTGTTTTCATCTTGTGCTTCATAAGGACTTTCTGACTCTAAATTAGTTGGGCTGACCTGGACGTAGCTGTGAGTAAAACATTATTTTTAGTCCTTTTTTTGGTTGTCTCTATTCACATGGTAACATTGCAGGTTGTCCTTGTTAACCTCATTTTCTTAGACATTTAGCATTTTCCTTTTGTTCAGGATAATAGCATTAAAAGTGACACAAAAATCTTTAAGTCTCCTGTACCTGTTCTTTATTAAAATCTTTCTTTTTTCTTTTTTTTAAATTAGCATATATTGTACATTTTCATACTTGTGTATAATGTGCTTAGATCATATTCGTACCCCTGTTCCTCCCTGTTATCTTCCCTCCTGCTAGTTTCCTTCCTCTTCCCATGTAATCCCCCTTCGACTTTTTTTTTTTTTTTTAAATCTAGATTCCTCATTTGAGAGAAAACATGCAATATTTGTCTTTTTGAGTTTGGCTTATTTCACTTGTTAAAGTCCTTAGGATAAATTTACCATACCATAATCTAGTCTTTCCACTTTTATAACTCTTCATTGGTTATCAAAGAGTCTTTTACTGCATTATTTATGTAATACCTTATTCCTCTTAGAGAGCCATAGGTAGATATGTATTTCTTTATGTATTGGTGGAACACTGCCATATCCTTTTCCCCTCAGATTTAAATATATTTGGTTCATTTTGCTGTTGACTTTATTTGATATGGTTTCCAGATCTTTTCCTTTCCTAATTTTCCTTCTGTTCCTTTTAAGTTGTGGCATCAGAGGTGAACTTTTATTTTGGTGACCAGATGTTATTAGTGGTTATTGAGATTGCAGGTAACTTAAGCCTAAGCCATTATCGCATATAATACTATTGAACTGCTTGTCAGGCTATACTTTTTCCAAGTACAATGGTTTGTTATTCTTTCTACAGGTATCCTACAATCTCATTTAGTGGTTGTATACATTAGCACCTAATAAGATCAGTTGGATTTGTCTGCAAACTAAGTAGGCTTCATGCATTTTGTATTAGCCATTAATAACTGTTGAGAGGAATAGGGCCAACTATAGACATTTTTTAGAGATTTCTGTGTTAACTTTAACCTTTGATCCGCATTGTTTGCTGTTACTGAGCCAATTGTGATCCTCTACTTTACTATTGTCTTGCTTTTATTTCCACTTGAGGTCCTTGTGGAAGATATTGTTAGGTGCTTTCTTGTCAATTTTAAGTTGTAAAGCGTTTCCTCTATAAAAACAGTGACATAAAGGTTGCCATGCTTTGTTTTTGTAAGCCCATATGGTTCATAGGAATAAGGAAGTTTTTACAGACTACTTTGTAATTTTATTGTAGCCATTTGCTAGGAATTAATGTCAAATTTATAAGTCGTGCTTATTTATTAGTGAGGGTGCATAATATTTGGGTTGAATTTTGAAAGTATCACTACTGTGGATGATTTGCAAGTTTATTGTGTTGGTGTTTCTGTTTTTCTACAGCTCTTTTTTTTTTTTTTTTTTTTTTTTTTAAACACAGTTCTGGGATTGAACCCAGGGCCTTGCGCTTGCATGCTCTGCAAGTGCTGGACCACTGAGCTGCATGCCCAGCCCATTTTTTTACTTTTTGAGACAGGGTCTTGCTAAGTTACACAGCCTGCCTTTGGTCTTGAACTTGCGATCCTCCTGCCTCCGCCTCCCAAGCCGCTGGGATTACAGGCATGCACCACCGCCCCTGGCTCTACAGCTCTAACTTTGAGTCTAGTCTTCCCTTATTTTCTTTATCTTAGCAGATATCTTCAGGAAGGATAACTATTCCTCTTTATTTAATTCTTTTTGAAAGTACATGTTCTTAGGTAACTGAAAATGTACAAGAATTCAAAATGGTATTTTGAGAATACTATATTTGGGAGAATGGGAGAAGGACCTGCAGCCCACTCCCAAAGCAATCCTGAAATAATCAGCTACTGAAAACCCAATGAGGGTCACTATGAGTTGGACCTGAGTCAATGGCACATAGCAACAACAACATATTTTGAAGATGAGAGTCCCATTATTGAATTTTGTTGTAATGGGAAAAGATACATGTCTTAAGAGATATTGACTTTAAATAAATTTTGAAGTTCACATGACCTTTTTGATCATAGCTGAAATTCTAATAAAATTTTAGAGTGTAATTCTACCCAAAGGGAGAAGGCTTATTTGTGCAAGTTTGAAGTGGTAATGGGAATATGGAAATAAGACATTATCATGAGATCCTATATACTAGGTAATAGGAAGAGAGGATAAAAGTATACTTTTAGCTAAATTTCAGTGTTTCTTGGTTTGAAAGCTAATTCATTTGTGTTCAATACTCATACAGTCATCTAATAAAAACATTGAACATAAGACAGATTCACTCTCTACTCTCTTGAGCTTGTGATGTATTGAGAGAGACAAGCAAACAAATAATTAAATATTAATAAATACTTTTGGTCATATCTGAAAGATGACTAGAAATTGGTAGGATTCTAGTGGAGAAAGATTCTTGGAATGTGCTGTAATGTAAGTTAGTATTTTCCTGAACAGTATTGGGCTGTTAGCTCTTTTACATTGTTAATGAGTTGCTAAATTAGAGTCTATGGTACATTCTTTTTTTTGAGATTCCATTGTTTACACCTAGGAAAGCTTTGGCTTTGCATTTCCTGGGAGAACCCTCGGGGTACACTGTAGGTTTCCTGGCATATGGGTGATTGCATTTCTAAAGCAGTACTTGATTAATGCCATGTGTGAAGACATTTTACAGCTACTTGTTTTAGGACTTGGTTCTCTCAGGAGCAGGCGTTCATAATGTATACAGATGGTGTGATGTTTTGCTTATATGTTTCAGAGTGAGCTCTTGTGGATTTAGCCAGTGTACTGAGGAAAGCACTCCTCAGCAGTGTTCTTCCAAGCATTCCTAGTTGGGCCTGGCCTGTGGATGGGAATTTATAATTAAATGTATTAATAATTACAATGTCTCTCAAATTTGGAATCAAAATTAAATACACATGCAGTGGTGTGTTAGTACACTGACTTTTCAGACTTAAAAAGACCTGATTTGTATTTGCTGATATTGGTGGGGTGAATACCTCCATCATAGATGACTTTATGCTACAAACATGGAGTAGCTGAACACAAAATTTGGGAGAGACAGATAAAGTCCATTCTCACTAGTTCATATAAATTGGATTATGGCTACAGTACACTTCTATAAAATACCAGTGTTGTTCTTTCTCTCTCTCTTTCCCCTTTTTTCTTTATACCTGAGGGTGGAAGGGCCTCACACAAGGTAGGCAAGTGGTCTATCACTGAGCACTGAGCTGCACTCTCTGCCCCATTTTTATTTATTTTGATAAAGAATCTTGGTAAGTTGTGCAGGCTGCTCCTGGCCTGGAACTTGAGCTCCTCCTGCCTCAGCCTCCTGAGTCACTGAGATTACAGGCATGTGCCACATTGCCTCTCTATTCTTATCTCTTGACTTGATTTGTAAAAGAATTTGAGCCAATTTAATGAAATAAATAATAAAATAAGATTAAATAAATGATGAAGAATTTTATGTAAATGAGAAATAAGGATAGGAAAATAAAAGTAAGGATAAAGTTAACAGTGCATAAAATAAATGCCTATCATAGTGTAGCCTGCAGCAGTAGCCCTGTGGCGTCCTATGCCGTCAGATCTCCGAAGCTAAGCAGGATCAGGCCTGGTTAGTACCTGGATGGGAGACCGCCTGGGAACACCAGATGCTGTAGGCTGGGGAGAAGGACCTGGCAACCCCCTCCCAAAAATTAATCTGCCATTGAAAACCCTATGAACAACAGAGAAGCACTGACAATAGTGTTTCCCCTGTTGTATAGAGGGTCGCTATGAGTCGGATACCGACTTGGCGGTACCTAACAACAACAACAACAACAACAACAACAACAACAACAATCATAGTGTACTAAACAGTTGCTGTATGTGAGCTGTTTGGGCAAAGTAAACAGAAAAGGAACAGTGATAGTGTTGACAGTGCACCTCACTCATAAAACAAGTAAAAAATCACTTCCTCAGGAGAAACAAAAACTTGCCTGATGTCAGAGACCATGAGAAAGAGATACTATGTCCTCAACAACGTTATTGTAAAAGTAGGATGGCAATATTTTCATGATATTTCTTGAAATGTGTTTCGAGGTAAGTACTGACAATGCCAAAACAATTCAGAAAAAGTAGGTTTTCCTCTTTAATTTTTTATGAAGTATTTTTATTGCACATATTTATGAGTTACAGAGTGGTAAATTCAGTTCATATATTCACCGTGCAATTGTCAAATCGGATTGTTGACACTTATACCTCAAACATTTTACAAAAACAAACATGAGATAAAGATTTTGATTTACATGCAGCAATTATTGCATATATTTATGAGATACAGTATGAATTTTAAGTTGCATACATTATAGTGAGATTCATTATGGGATTTCCATAGAATTGCCAGCTTTATTTTGCATTTGTTCTCTTCCCTTTTACCCCCTTATGTTGCTCCTCTTAACCCTCTCTCGATTTTCCCACGCCCCTTCCCCTCCTACTGGTTCTCTCTCCCATCATGATGGGATATGTTGTTTTTTCAGGGGGTAAAAAAGAGATAAAATTGACAATTTGGGATCTACAATAAAAAGATTTGAAATAAATGTTAAGGAGTTTGCCCTTACTGGAAAAGTATCTGGGTGCTTTGAGTAGTATATTTAAGCTGTTTAGAAAGCTGATTCCATCTGCATCATTAAGAGTTTGCAGGTAAAGGAGCTAACAGTCTTTCAGGATTCTAAATATGGGATAATTAGAGGTTCAAACAAGATAGTAGCTATGGATTTTTTTTGTTTTGTTTTTTGTTTGTTTTTTTTTTAAAGAAAATCCATATGAGAAAATTTGCATAAAGAGAATCAGCAAGATTTAGTCATAGGTTATTTGTTGAGAGCAAGTTAGAATGACTACTTGAAAAGTTTCCTAGTGTTCTGTTTGACCTTTAGTGGTGATTCATCTTTCATTCTTGAATGAGTGTATGGGTGTGTGTTTGTGTTGAGAAAGAGAGAGGAGGAGGGGAAGACACACACACACACACACACACACACACACACACGACATCCTTTACAAGGTTTTTGAGTGTGAACTTTATGGAAGGATTAGACTAGGAACTTGGATGATGAACAAGATGTGTTCCTTGTCTACTTTCAATGTCTTCTCTTACTGCAGTCCTTTTCTCATTCCTTTCTGCCCATTCTATCCTTGAATGAGCTCAACACTTCCCATTAGTTTCTGACCTTTGAATGGAAGTTCAAAACTTTTCTCTCTACTCTCTCTGGTGCAGTAATTAAAACTGCAAAATAAACTGAGAGCAGACAGATCAACAGGGGAGAAGACATACAAATTTAATATGTAAATTCACAACATATAATACTCGAAAGGCCCATGATCAAAGTTCACATGGCAGTTGGCTTAGAGGCTTGGGGATTCTGGTGGGAAGGTGTCTGTAAGTTTTAGAAGGATGAAGGGAGGCATACAGGGAACATAAAAGGCTTTCTTATGCAGATAAAACCGCAGGTAAAAAATCTCTGAGGTGCTCTCAGAAAAATAGGTGATAGTCATGAGAGTCTGGTTGGGGTGCCAGTTTCTAGTCTCTTTTCCTTTGGTAAGGTACTAGGTCCATTTTTAGGTGGGTTGGATTAAGGGGGGCCTTACAAAAAGTCTCTTTTTATATCCTGTTTATTAATGTAGCTGTAAATCCCTTTCACAAAAGGACAGTTTCTCACAGCTATTCCTATGCTGTTTCTCTGACTAGCCATCTTAGTATGCCAAAAACATACACTTTTGGTGGTGGGTGGTCGGGTGGGCATACACTTTATGCAGCACTCCCTGCCCCCCACCAGTGCTTGGTCTCCTACACCTTAAACAGTGATATTTTTCCTGTTCTGCTCTGATTCATCTTCAGTGGGGATTGCTCAGGTGGCCCAGCTGAAGGCAGGGTGGAAAGAGTTTAGGGTCACCAGTAAATGCTCAGAAGTTCTTGTTCTCATTGCTCCTACTTCTGGGGTCTTATCTGGCTCCTCCTGGGCACAGAGGTGCTGGTGTTAATTCCTCCCTGCCCACCTTTCCCTAGAGCCTGTGCGTGCTGGTGCCTCCTACAAACGGCAGAATGAAAGAAATCCAGAAAGAGGTGAGTTTTGAGCTAGATTCTGATTCGGGATTTTGAAGGGTGGGAGGCTTGAACTGGTAGAGATTATGGAAATGGGGGGGAAAGTATATAACTGCTCCATTAGTGTATTGTTGTCATCAGAGTTGGATAGCAGTATAGCAGTGACCCAGGTAGTAGGATCAGGGAAGATATGTGGGTTTGTTGTTTGGGCCAGCTATGCCTGTTCAGGAGTGGCTGCCCCAGAGGAGGCTGAGATCTGTAGAGTAAATAGGCCACTGGCAGGTAGGATTAAGGGATTTCTGTTTACCTTTTCTGTACTCTTTTGGTGCCATCCTCATATTTTTTCTCATCTTTTGCTACTTGCCTGGATATGTGAATATGTGGTAAAGCACCTGCCCTGCCCTTCAGTGTTCCTTTGCTTCTGCACACTGAGATTGGTTGATATCTGCTTAAATTAGCCTTTGAGCATCTAAAATCAGGAAAGTTCCTAAGATTACACTTGGGGATGCCACCTGGCACAGCTGCGGTATTGATGTCCTGTTTGTAAAAGAAACACTAAGTAAGAGATTAACAGCTGCTTGTGATAGGTATTTTTTGTTTTTTCTTCCCCTGTGTCTTGCTGATGCATGCTAGAGTTGAGCCTGCAATAATGCCTTTAATTAGCTGTGCTGCTCGCTGATTGGTCTAGCACCTCATCTTCCAAGGGGATTGCTTATGTGAATAGAATGGGGAGGTCATTGTGACCTAAGGGTAAAAAAATAAGATTCATTGGGTTCTACCTGATTTTGAGTGCCTACTCCTCCTGTCTTTAAGGCCTAAAACTAAGAAGCCCGTAGCTACTCAAACATAACTGTTTTGGATACTTTTTTGATATGGAGGGTGTGGGGAGTCCTGCTGAACCTAGGGCCTTGTGTGTGCTTTGCAAGTGTTCGACCGCTGAGGTACACCATCAGCCCTGTTTTAAGTTTTTTATCTTGAGACAGTGTCTCAGTAAACTATGTATGCTACCTCTGGCTTTGAACTTGAGATCCTCCTGCCTCTGCCTCCCGAGTGGCTGGGATTACAGGCACATGCCACCATGCCAGGCAATCAAAAATAACCTTTATACTTGTTCTTTCAGGAGATATGGTATAGTGATATAAACTGGCACAGTCACGATACAGTGTAGAATTTGCCAGATGCAATGGAAATAAAACAAGGAGGGACTAAAGTAATGTTCTTGGTCATTTGAGGATGTAGTGAAGGTTTACATCATGTTTCTTCTGATTTGGAAGGTCTACAGGAACTTTTAAAACTGCTTAGTTTGAAAGCTGTTTATAATAGTAGGGTTATTGTACCATAAGATTCCAGGGGGAGAAGGACCTGGCAGCCCACTCCCAAAAGACAGTCAGCCATTGAAAACCCTATGGATAGCAGAGAAGCACTGACAGTAGTGTTTCACCAGTTGTATGTAGGGTCAGAATGAGTTGGACACCGACTCCGTGGACCTAACAACAAGAAGATTCTAGGTTGTATCTTTTTTAAAACGAAGTTCAAACCACTGGGCTTGGTGACACATGCCTGTAATCCCATCTACTTGGGAGGCAGAGGCAGGAGAATTGCAAGTTTGAGACCAGAGGCAGTGTGCATAATGTAGCGGGACCTTGTTTCAAAAAGTAAAAAATGGGCTGAGAGTACAGCACTTGGAAAGCAAGCAAGCAAGAGGCCCTGGGTTCAACCCCCAGTACTTAAAAAACAAAACAAAACAAAAAAACCAGTTCAGAATTGGAATACTCAACCTAAACTAACAGGGGATCCTAGCCTCAGAACTGTTGACTGGATCACTTTTTGTTTTGGAGAGCATCTCCCATAACAACAGGAAGGTTAGCGGTATCTTTGCCCTGTTCTTAGTGCATGCCAGTGCCACCCTCTTGCTGGTGACCATCAGAAATATCTTCACACATTGCCCAATGTCTGGGGGAGGGAGGTATAATACTGTTCTTGATTGAGAACCACTGGTCTGGAGAAGGCCTCTGAGTCTTCAGGAGGTTGGAAAGAGGTGTTATTCACCACTGCGTAAGGTGGTTCTAATACTGGACGGACAGCAAACTTCTCCCAGTGACTGGAGGAATAGAAACTGAGATTGAGTACAACGTCTGAGGCAGAAGTTTGAATTTGAAGGAAAAAGGATTGAGGAAAAGAGGACAGTACTGATTGCAGGAGATCCAGGTTACTGTCAACAAAGCAGACAGCTGGCATTATATTGGGTTTTTGGAGAGGTCTGTGGTTTATTATACATGAGGATGGTATTTTTAAAGAAATTTCTTCCTCATGGTTTAAGGAGACTTTCCCACGTAAGATACAGATCAGTGGCCAGTCTGTCCCTGGAGATAGCCTGACATTATCCTGTACCAGGTGGGTTTTTTTCTTAAGATAAGGGGATAAAAGACAGGTACATTTTATACTTGGTTAACAAGGGAGGAAAGGAACCATGGCAGGACAGGCTTTATGGACTGTTGTTGTTGTTAGTTGCTGTCAAGTCGGTATCTGACTCATAGCGACCCTCATAGTGTTTTCAATGGCTGACTGTTTTTTGAGATTGCCTTGGGAGTGGATTGCCACATCCTTCTCCCATTTTTTGCAGTGTTGGGAATTGAACTCAGGACCTCAGAGACTGCAGCGCAGCGCTCTACCAACTGAGCTAAATCCCAGCCCCCTTTATGGACTAGGGATGCTAAAACCTATCATCTTGTGTACCCATGAGTGTCCCTGTTGCTTTTGGAAGCCTTTGAGTCTCTAGGCCCTTGCTTAGCTATATTGGCTGTGGCAAGGAAGTCTTAAAGAGGTATTTTGATTGAAGCTGAATTTGCCTCAGTCTCAAGGTCCTTTGGTTTTTTGCTTTTGCTTTTGACTGCTTTGCTGGCCTTCACTCACTTTCCAGGCTTGACCAGCTTCTGTGTGACTCCAAACTTGGTGCCACTTTCTTCTCTTACCCATGCTGTTAATACTTTTAGGTTTTACAGCAATTAAAGGCAGAGGATTGTATGTGAAAATCCAACAAAATGTTTTTCTGTCAGTAACAGCTCACTGTTACTAATTTTTAAGATTTTATTTAAGTAAACTTATAGATATTTTGTTTCTGTTTTTGTTGAACTTTCTAAAGTAATGTTTAGAAGTATTTTCTGGCTTAAATTCCTGAAAAATATGGTAACATACAGCACTATTTGAGTGTCTGGAATACCTAAAGATAAAGGTTATTGACTTTACTTCATGGTAATTGATTTTAACAAATATTTGGAAACATTCATACTAGGCATTGGGTTAGTACTCTGAAGTATAGTTTGCTATTTTTTAAGCCATGTAAACATTTCAGGAATATCTGTTAAATTTTCTATATATAGCTTTCCTTGAGCTACCTTTTAATTACCTAGTTCTGTTAGTACATACATAATAACTAACAAATAACTACCCATGTAATTTATGTTATTATAGATATACTAAAATTATTTTGGAACAGGAAAGAGGAAGCATTTGGTTTTAAAAACGTGTTTTGCCTTTTTCAATGACTTCTGTGATTCTGTTTGCAAACTGACATTGGTGTGGCCCATACTACCACATATGATATCATTTGGTTCTGAGTTACTTCAAGTTTTTGATGTTGTCAGCCAATAAGAGATATAGTGGTAGATATTAACATCATTTAATAATGTAATATAAAATTTCAATACTGAAATAAGTATATTAACTTCTTTATTAATTCAGGTACACTTAATTAGAAACAAATGAGCTAGAAAATTACATCTTAAATTTTCTTGTACAGGTAAAGAGAGACCTGTCCAGTCTTTGAAAACATCAAGAGACACTTCACCCTCAACTTCTTCTACAGTTCCTTCGACAAAGGTTTGTTACATTTCTGAAACACATTTAAAGTAGATTACTAGAAAAGGTGAATTGTCTAACACAGATGCTGTTTTTCTGAATTCTCACACCTATGGAGCTAATTTGTTGCATTTAAAAACTTGCAGATGGGCCCCATATTTCTAATCTCAAGAATTTTAAATTTGAGGAATTGCTGCTTCCATCTGTTCTCTTCACTTAGCTGTTGGCTTCACAATCTCACCCTCTTTCTCTTGCCCATAACTGTTGTTACTTACATTCTCTTCTTTACTTTTTGTTCTTCTCTCTGTGACATTTTTACTTGTTAGCAAGAATAGATATTACCTGGCAATCTATGCTAAGTTTTCAAGGGGGCAGGCACTTCAGATGGGAAAAGAATCTTCATGACAACTTGTATCAGAAGTCCAAGAGTTCTAGAATGCCAGGTGGTTTTTTGGTTTGTGGTGCTGGATCAAACCCAGGGCCTCACCTTTGTGCATGCTTGGCAAATGCTCTACCAGTGAACTATAACTCTAGCCCTAGAATGTCAGTTTTTTTTAACCCCTCCTCCTTTTTAATTTTTTTGTGTTAGTTGATGTTTAAGACATGGACTCACTGTGTACCCTAGGCTGGCCTTGAACTGGTGATCCTTCTACCTCAGCCTTGCAAGTACTGGGATTAGAGGCATGCACATACTAGGGTTATTTTTGGTTTTGTTTTGTTTTCTGGTACTTGTGGATCGAATGTAGGGCCTCACATACGCTTTGCAAGTGCTCTACCACTGAGCTGCAACCCCAACCTATTTTTCACTTTTTTATCTTGAGACAAGGTCTCACTAAGTTATACAGGCTGCCTTTGGCCTCAAACCTCCCATTCTCCTGCCTCTGCCTCCTGAGTTGCTGGGATTACAGATGTAAGCCACTGTACCCAGCTGTATGCTAAGTTTTAAATAGCAAACATTGATCAGATCTTTTGTTCTGTTTCAAACATATTAAGGATATTTTACTTAACTGAAAAACTGATTTGTTTTTCTTGTCAGGTAACATAGAATAGATATAACTCCATCCAAGTCACTGTGAAAATTTAAATTATTACAAATGAAATATTAATTTCCCTTGAATTATAGTACTGTCTAACAATGAGTTACAATATAGGACTTTGTGCTTCAAATTAAAATATATTTAGTGGAAAAAACCATAGTGAATTTTTGCCATTTATGTCTGGTGGTTTTACATAGATGGTTGCAGTTTTGTTACAAAGACCATGAAGTCTTAATATTAGAACTTAAATCTATGATTATTTTATGTGGCCTCCTGTGTCCTTTGTGTATGGTCCCATCTGTGGAAAACTTTATTTCCTAGATCTGATTTGATAGAGGGCTTTTTTTGTAAACATTATGGCTGCTATTATATATGATTTATTTATTTCATTTTACTTTATAAAGACAGACTCTCACTCTGTAGCCCAGGTTGGCCTTCAGCTTATGATCCTTCTGCCTTGCCTTCCTGAGTGTGAGGATTACAGATGTGCACCACCACACCCAGCTAGGAATAGTTTTGTAGAATTTATTTTCTGCAGTTAGAAGTTAGGCTGATATGATAGTTTGTCAGGTGTACATATTTAATAGCAGATGAATAGATTGTTATAGTAGACTTTTGCTTCAGGCTTTACTAGAGAGAGTTCATATAAGCATTTATGTTGTTTTTGCTCTGTAACTCCCTCTTAAAAAGATAAGCACACACACTCTAAAAAAATTAAGTGTACATTTTTTCTTATATTATTTGTGTTTTTTTCTTACTTTTATAAAACTGTATATTTCTAAGTAATAACGTGGATATGACTTTATACCTTTTTTAACCTACTGTATAGGCCAAGCATTGGATGAGATATTTAGGCTTCCTCAATGTCTGTGGAATGTACTTTGAAAGGAAGTTTCAGGTTTTCTCTTTTCCTTCTGAAGGTTTTGATACTGTTAGTCTGTGAAATGAACTCATAGTAGACAGATTTACAGAAGACAGACCAAACCAAATTTATTATATATATAATCATGTGAGTCACACAGAAAATATGAGACTCAAGGAAAAGACCAGACAGTTGAAGTTTATATAATTTCTTACTGTACCCAAAGGGATAGGAGCTTGGAGTTGGGAGTATGGGGTGTCACACAAGTGTGGGAAGTTCAGGAGAAGAACTGTGAGTTCAAAAACTGTCTTATTATGAAAGGTTTCTAAGGTAGCTGTGTTCTGAAGAAACCAGTGGTAATCTCTGGGCCAGGAGTTAGGCCCCAAGTCTCTTGTGAAAAATCTTTCCTAGGCAGATATGGAAAATTTCAGAGAGAAAGCCTCTGTTTACACTTCTAACTTACTTTACTCACATAGGTAGATATAAATTTCTTTTTATCAAAGAACAAATTTCAGAGTTATTCCTGTGTCTACTGAGGCCTGAATAATCAACTCAAAGTATGTCAAAGAAGTATATTTGGAGGTGGGATATTTTACTCTCTCACAATTCTGTGTACATGTATCACTGTTAATATTCCCAATGGCCGGCCAGTAGTATGGTAAAACTGATCAGGTGTGGAAGATCAAGTGCCCTTTCTGTAAGTATTTATTAGTGACTTTGGCCAAGTCATTGTCATTTGGTTTTTGGCTTGTAAGTTGAGGTAATGAGGTCTATCCTAATCAACTTCATGGAATTCTATTAAAATATTCTTTTTAGTTTGTATATAGAACCACTTTATTAATGACAGTGCATGATAAGATGCACTATAATGGGACTGTCATACAGAGGAGAGGTAGACTTGCAGTCAGTGATGGGACTTTAGAAAAGTAAGACATATGAAGAAAATTAGTGGCAAGGCATAAATGATGAATATTGTTCTAAGGAAATAGAACAGAATCAGTGAATTATCATAAGGATCTGAAGGAAAGAGTTTTTCTTATTTTACTTTACTATTTTACATCTTAATCTTTAGCATAGGGCTTTAAATATCATTATGGAAATTGTAGGTGATCTAGAAAGACATTTCATTTTCTTAGTTTTTATATTTCCCCCATGAATTGATTGCTTTCAAAATGTTTTTATAACAGATTTATAATGAATACAGGAAAAAAGTATCAAGTGTTATCCTAAATATTTTCAGGCGCGTTCTCTCTCTCTCTCTCTCTCTCTCTCTTTCTCTCTCTCTCTCTCTCTTTCTCTTTTTGCAGTACTGGGAGTTGAACCCAGGGACTTCCATTTGCATGCTTTGTAAGTGCTGTACCCCTGAGCTGCACCCTCAGCCCATTTTTTTTTTCCTTTTTGAGACAGGGTCTCCCTAAGTTACACAGACTGCCTCTGGTCTCTAACTTGTGATCCTCCTGCCTTCGTCTCCAGAGCCGCTGGGATTACAGGCGTTCAACCCTGTGCCCAGTGGCTATCTCAATTTTTATAACTGCTTTGTAAAGTATTATTAACCAGTAGTTTGTAAATGAGAAAGCCAAGGCTCAAAGTATCATAAATTATGTATATAAAATCATTTAGCAGGTGATTATATTGCACTTCAAACTCAGGCCTTATCTGTAACTCTAAAGCCTGTACATTGTTTGTTTGTTTTATATTTGGTAAGAGAAAATAAGGAGCTGGGGTTTTCAGCTCATTTGGTGGAATGCCACTCCATGCTCTCTGAGGCCCTCAGTTTGATCCCCAGCACTGCAAAAATTGGGGAAGGATGAGGCAATACACTTTGAAGCAACCCCGAAATGGTCAACCATTGAAAACGCTATGAGCTTCTCTGTGAGTCAGACTTGACTTGAAGGCACCTAACAAAAACAAGAGAAAATAAAAGTAGTAGGCTCAAACAATAAGATTTAAGTTTCAAAATTCTTGTGTAAGGAGTGGCATTTATATAATTTATTGTTGTTAGGTGCCCTCAAGTCGTGTCCAGCTCACAGCAACCCTCATAGGGTTTTCAGTGGCTGATTGTTTTTCAGGATTGCCTTGGGAGTGGATTGGCACATTCTTCTCCCATTACAATTTATTACAAATTGTAGAAATAGCCTATCTGGACTTTTCTGTTGCATTAGGAATTTACCTTAATGAAACTTAGGCATTTTTTAATTGAACATAAATAAAGATAAAAAGTTGAAATGAGTATGATGATATTTATATTCTACATAAAATTAGTACATGAGTTGTCAGTGTCTTTTGCTTTATCCCTCAGATAAGTTTCTGACATTTTATGTAAATGAAATTGAGTCTGATCTAGTCTGTATGTCCCAAAGGAATCATATGTTAAACAATTTTGAGGGAACAAAAACAGAATGTACCTGTTCTCTACATAAATTTGAAAGTTTATATAATTTTAAACGTAAGTGGAATGTGCTTCTTGATGTATTTGAAGTTTAAAAGCCTTTAAGAATTGTAACAGAAATGTTCTTTTATTTTTATTAGGTGTTAGACAAACCTAGTAGGCTAACTGAAAAGGAACTTGCTGAGGCTGCAAGCAAGTGGGCTGCTGAAAAGCTGGAGAAGGCAGATGAAAGTAATTTGCCTGAAATTTCTGAGTTTGAGGTATGTGAACTTTTTCATTTAATTTCACATCTCAAAATTTTGTCTGTATTTTGAATTATGGGTGGAAAATACTTGGTTAGTACTTCAAAATATACTTAAATAAAAATATCCTCATGGATTATTAAACTTATTACCACAGAGTAATAATCTAAATATGGGTGACAATGAGATCCGTAATCACACTGCCTGAATGTCTCCAGTACTTGAAGAGTGTAAGAATTATGTAAATATGTTGTGTAAGAAAAGTGCACTATTTATGTACTACTTTTTGTAGTCTTTGTTTTTAAAAGTATCTTATGGAATCATGCTAAGCCATTAGTCATAAACCAGTGAATTCAGAGCAAGATCATGATTTGACTTGGATTGTGGACTGTATTTTTATTGCATGTTATAGTTTATGCAGAGTACTTAATAAATATCCCAATAATGAAATTAAGAATTGTTTGAGCTACCTGAGTCATATGAGAAGTCTTGATTATCAAAAAAAATGAACATTTTGGGGCCTGTAGAAAACTGTTCTTGAATTGTTCATGTTAAAATACTTGGAAATAAACTAAAAATTTTCTTTATAGCTTATAACATTTCTAAAAGGGAAGTAGAGAAACTTCATAGGCTAAATTAAGTTTTTAGATTCAGATTTGATGCCAGAAGAATTAATTTTGACATGATAGACAGAGAATATAAAAATCTCTCTACCATGGTAAGTTATTTATATTCAAAGGAGAATTCTGGCTTTTTAATGTATGTTGGGATGGCTTTTATGAAAGCTTTTTTTTTTTGTTAAAGGGATTAAGCATTACAGTTACCTACATCTCCATCCATGATAGAAAGATCCTTTCCAAAATAACTAATGTACACTACTCATAAAAAGTGCAAACCTTCTCAGAACTTACACAATAAAGCCTTCCTTTTTAAAATGCCAACCTGTCATGTAGATAGCAATCATTGCTAAATAGGTCAAGGGCTCCTTGTTATTTTAGCTATAGTAGGTATTTTTGCATATTCCCAAGTAAATGTATGAAAATCATCAACCTGTCATCTCCCCCTTTTTAGCACTTTCCTAGTGCTATTTAAAAGCATAAACAATATAGTAATAGATTAATAGGATTATTTTAAGTAACTGTGATTGTCTTAATTTAGTTTATTAATAATAGGTATACTTCAAAATTGTTTTTTGAGAATAAGTTTCATGTATTTTTCTCTTAATAGCTTACTTAGGTATTTGCATATTGGTAAAGCATTACTTTTATATATAGAATATTAGTAGGCTATCCATCTATCATCATCATCATCATTTTTTATGTGCCTTAATTTGTGACAGAATTTCACTGTCTCTCTTTCAGATTTTAGATACTTTGCTTATGTTCTCTTATTGCATAGCTGGATCTTGAAACTGAATAATCTGCCATTGGGGTCTAGAAAGGCCCGTTTGGTTTTTGTCTCTAAAATTTGCCCAGAATTTACTGGATTTGGGATTAATGCAAAATAAACAAACCTAAAAATCTATAAATAGGGTCATAGGTCAAACATCTTTTGTTGGATTAAAGGCAAGAAAGATGTGTGAGTAGGACTAAAATTCCCTTAGTATGTTTGCTACATTGTGTACATCATTAATGTTGAACGGTGGCTTCAATTTTTCTTCTTTCTTTTCTCCCTTTTGTTCGCGTTCTTTTGTGCTACGGGGAGTGTCGAACCCAAGGCCTCAAACATATACTTTTGCCAGCGTTCTACCACTGAGCTGCACCCCCAGCCCATTTTTCACTTTTTATTTTGAGACAAGGTCTTGCTAACTTGTACGGGCTGCCTCTGACCTCCAACTTGTGGTCCTTCTGTCTCTGTCGCCCAGCTGGCGGGGATTACAGCTGTATTCCACCACGGTTGGCTGAGAAATGCTTTCTCTAAAAGAGGTAGATTGTTTTTGATATTCAGCACTGTTAGAGATTTTAATATACTACTAAGCATGATGGCACCCACCTGTATTCCCAGTGACTCTGTAGGTGGAGGCAGAGGATCAAGAGATTTAGGCCAGAGGAGATTTTAATACATTAATATGCTCATCAGTGGTCTGTGAAGAGAGAGTAAATTACCAAACTTTTAACATGAAAATTTCCCCACAGTGTATACTTTAGAATTATGTTTCAAGACACATTGTGGTTAGGTGCCATCGAGTCGGATCCAACTCACAGCAACCCTAAGTATAACAATGAAGCACTACCCAACACTGTGCCATGCACACGGTCCTTTTGTTTGAGCCCATTATTGCAGCCACTGTGTTTCTTATTTTGAGTCTTGCCACATCAGCAAAAGGAAGTCCCAGGGGCTTTCCCCACTTCCTGTTATTAGGGTCAACTCTACTTTGAGGAAGCAACTCTTTCCCTGTTGTTTCTTAAATGCCTTCCAGCCTGGGAGACTCATTTTCTGGCACTACATTTGACAGTGCTTTTTAGCTGTTCATAGGGTTTTCAATGACTAATTGTTTCAGGAGTGGGCTGTTGGGTCCTTCTTCCTAGTCAGTCTGGAAGCTCTGTTGAAACCTGTCTACCATGCATGGCCCAGCTGGTATCTGGAATACCGAAAGCACAGCTTTCAACATAATAGTAACACACAAGCTCCCACAGCATAAGGTGACAGACACATGGGGGAAGACACACATTGTCACAGAAAAATACTGTAGTGACTTTAAATTCATGATTTGTTCAGCATTTGGTTATGTCAGACTACATTAGAGACAGCATCCTAGCTATCAAGCAGGTTGCAGTCTGTAGTTTTATAGCAATATCAGTTTACCATCTTTAAATAGCTGTGAGAGTTTTGCTTTTAGTTATCATAATGAAAGGCAAATTATTTGAAGATTTTTAGAATGTCCCATTAGAACTGGTTGCTTGCTGCTGTAGAAGAAAATGTTAACATTTTTCTTACATTTGAATGTGAAAATGTGACTCATGTTGTTTCTATGTATGAGCTATACCTTCTGCTTCAGTGTGTCTACTTATTCTGTCCCAGTCTAGAATCCATGTCTTTCTTGGCCTTTTCAAATTTATACTCATTCAGTGGAGAGGGTAGTGTTTGAGACAATGAGACTCGAGATCATTCTGATTACCCTATGTACAACAGGCCAAATGCTAAATTGTTAGTACTTTTCTGCTATTCATTGGGTTTTCAATGGTTGATTATTTCTTGGGAATGGGTTGCCAGGTCCTTCTCCCAAGCCTATAGCACCTGGTATTCCCAGGCGGTCTCCCATCCAAGTACTAACCAGGCCTGACCCTGCTTAGTTTCCGGGATCAGATGTCACAGTGGTACAGCTGCAGGCTTCCTCTGCTACCTACTGTAAAATTTTATGCCACTTTAAATTTCGCTGATGACCTTATTAAAATATTTTTCTTGGCTAGCTATGTATATTGTGTGTGTCTCAAGCTCTTGCCTTGTTTTTTCTACATTGCCTTGGACAGAATATCTCCATGTAATTGAACTAAATTTAATTTCTGTTGAGTTCATTATTTTCAGTTATTTTATTCTTTTTGTTTTATAAAATCTCATCTTGATTTTGATATGTTTCCTTGCTCCCCAATTTACTTTTTTTTTTCTGAGTGTATGCCTACATCTTTGTCAGTTTTATGCTCCTGAACCAGAATATCTTTGACTAGGCAAGTTTACAATGAATAGAAATTAATGTCTTACAGTTTTGAGTGCTGAGAAATCCTAAATCAAGGTACTGACTGGCAGGTTTGGTGTCTAGTGAGGGCCTGGTCTTGGCTTCTAACATGGCACCTCGAATGCTGCATCCACTTGCAGGGAGGAATGCTATTCTTTACATGGCAGGACAGCAGAGAGCAAAGAGGAGAGCGAACTCCTTCTTTAAAGCCCCCTTTCACCTAATCACCTCCTCAAGGCCTCGCCTTTCAGTACAGTTACAATGGCAGTTAAATTTCAGTATGAATTTTGGAGAGGACGTTCAAATCAAAGCAGTCTAGAACCATGATGAAACCTGAAATTCCTATTTTATGTTGTAAATTTCAATCTTTATTTCCATTGAACTAACTAAAACAATCTAGTGGCAGAATTATTTTTATCTTAGGACAAATAAGAACCCTGATAGTATAAATAATCTTAACTTCCTTGGTCCCCATGGGAAAAGTAATTGTCTGCCACCAGGAAGAGTTATACCTTTGTTACTATATATTGCCATGTCCTACAGTCATGACTGACCTATAGTCTGTATAATCTGTATAATCTGTCATTACTTTTTTTTTTTTTTTTTTTTTTTTTAAAAGGCCGCAAGGTTTCTTCCCAAGTCATAAGTAAGAGGAGATAGGGAATTTGGGAGCTTACTGTGAGGATTTCACAATAATAATATGGGTGTAATGACAGGATGTTAGAAGCATGATACTGATATTATAACTTATTGTTTAAATTGCTCTTATGCTTTAAATTTCAATCCCCTGTATTATGTAACTCAGACTTTAAACTTAGATTTTTTAAAGTAGGCAACACGTGTATGTGAGAAATTTCATACTGTTTCTTATTTACATGTTTCTATTGAGAAAACCTTTTATTTTTTCCTATTGGTAGTATTCTTTTAGAAATAGTCTGTATACATATAAATGTAAGTGTATATACATTCCCATATTTAACCTTCCCTCCTTGTTCACAAAGTTGTCAGTATTTTGATAGAAAATGATTTTCAGATTATGAGATTATTTATTCACTGTTGAATTATTGGCCTGCAGCTGTACCACTGTGGCATCTGATCCTGTTAGATCTGGGAAGCTAAGCAGGGTCCTGCCTGGTTAGTACTTGGATGGGAGACTGCCTGGGAACACGAGGTACTGTAGGCTTGGGAGAAGGACCCAGCAACACACTCCCAAAAAACAATCAACCATTGAAAACCCTATGAGTAGCAGAGAAGCTCTAACAATAGTGTTTTCACCTGTTGTAGATGGGGTCACTTTGAGTCGGACACTGACTCAATGGCACTTAACAACGACGACATTGAATTATTGCTCTAAAATACAAATAATCATTATTACTTTATAGGATTCTTTTCTTTTTAAGTTCTTAGGTTGCAAGAGCAAGGTGGCTTAACTCCTAAAGATAAAACCCTTTGCCATATTCTCTTCTATTCCTCTATGTGTGCATATACCTCTTACTTCCAATTGGACTTTTTCTCTTTTACTCTTCCCCAAATAGATTGCTTAAGGAACAATCATGAGATAAAACTTTCTGGCTATATGTTTTAATATAGAGTGAAATATAGTTTTGGAATGGAATAATCCTGGAGGCTTTGTTTTATCTAAAATTAAAAAGTAATAATCATTTCCTCTATAATCATCTTCACATATGCTCATTATGCGTAATGAAATTGAAACTTTTCTTAAAATAGGTTATACCTAGCACTTTGTTTTAATATAGTCTACCACTTCGTGCTTATGTACAGTCATCTGAAATGTTCTGTATCCTTTAAGAAAGTAATTGAAGGTCTACAATTCTTTTTTCAAGACGGGATCCACTGCACCGTTATTCATTGACCAGCCAGAAGAACCTGAGTCAAACACAGCAGATGGCACAGAATTATTTGAAGAAAGTCAGCTAACTAGTCGCTCTAAAGCAATAGCATCAAAAACCAAAGAGATTGAGCAGGTGAGAATGCAGTCTTCTTCAGGTACATAATTCCTGATTCACATCATTTTGCACATGTATTATTAACTAAATATACTTCATTTATTATTTATTTTTCACTTGTGACTCTGAAATTCCATTGTAAACATTTTTTAAAAAAATTATATGAATTGATTTCAGTCATTTTGATCACTGTGGTCCCCCATCCTTGTTTATTTTTACATAAAGAAGAACCAGCCTATTTCCTTCCTTCCCTCCATTCATCCAAAAAATTAGTACTCTAGTGTTAAGCAATTAAACTGTTAAACTCAACAGCAATGGAATAGAAAAATATTAAATATGTCAAAATATTAGAAGATGTTACTTTTGAATATTAGGGTTACAGGTATTTATGTTTTTCCTTATACTTTTAAACATTTTCTAAAAATAAAGATAAAATAAAGGATTAAATCTCAATTTTATAATTCTGAACAATAGGATTTTGTTTTTAATATGAAACTATTATCTATATTATTAGAGTATTATTATCTTTTTATGAGCATTGAACAAAGAAAGTACTTATAAATGTAATATGTTTTGTATAGGTGCTTCTTTTTTTGGTGATGTTATTCTCTAGTTCTTTGAATAAATGAAGTTAAGAACAAAATTGAGCCTTTTCTCAAGGTATTGTCCAGTTTCTATATCAAATCTGTTTCCCTTGGTTGGGTAGAAGGCAATCACAATTAAATACTAAGTGTGATTGTGTAGCTAATTGTGTTCATACCACATCAATGGCAGAAGATAAGAATCAGGGTGGGAAATTTATCCTGCAGACCAGTAGAGATTGAAAATGAAGGTGGTCAGCAGCATCAAAATGCTGAGAAGAATGTAAGCGAAATGGACACTGAGAAAATCTTGTTTAATTTGATGATACAGTGATTGGTACCTTTCAGGAAATTAATTAAATGAGAACATAAATGCAAGTTTGCTTACTAGATGTATCCTCAACACACATATGAATGTCATTACCCTATATAAAATTACTATCTTTTTGTCTTTTTACTCTTATTTTTCTTTTTAGCTTTTAAAGGCACTTGACATACATTTTTATTGATTTATCTCTGCTTATGATAATAGACACTCCATGAGAGCAAGGACTTTGTTTTTCTTAGTGCTTTATCTCCATCACCTAGAACAGTGATTAGCATATAGTAGAATCACAAGAACTATTTGTTTAGATGGATGATGGTTGAGGACATGAACCTGAAAATGATCTTTGAGTAGTCCCTGAGACATAAAAATAAATCTAAAAGGGAATTATATTCTGATGTCACTAGAGAAGTAAAATAATTACTAGAAGCCCTTTAAAATAGCCAGGCACGGTGGTGTATGCCTGTAACCCCAGGAGGGTGAGGCAGGAGGATCATGAGGTTGAAACCAGCCTAGGCTACATAGTGAGACTCTGTCTTTAAAAAAACAAACAAACAAAAACCAACAACAAAAAAGCTATAAAATAGAAGACTTAATGGAATTTCTGGTTTTTGCTAGCATACTTTGGTTTTCATGTTGGTTAGAAGCTAGGCTGAAATACCATGTTGGGTTAGAAGTTAAGCTAGTAAACAGTACATATTTTATAAATTCATCTATAAAACTTATAGTATTTTTGAAAATGAACAAGTTAAGAATTTGAGATTTTTTTCCCATAATTTTGATTTGAACTTTTACACATTTTCTTTTTAGGGACTAAATACTAAATGGATAATAGAAAAATTATAAGTGTTTGAGAAAGCTAGGTAGTAGTTATACAAGTGTCCAGTATTTATTCTTTACATTTTTCCCATGTACATGAAAGATTTCAGTTTAATCTAATTTTTTGACAAGGTCTTACCATGTAGCTGAAACTGACTTGTAACTCACTATGTACACCAGTCTAGCCTTGAACTTGCCTTGATCCTTGTGCCTCACCATCCTGAGTGCTGGGAGTACAGATGCATTTCATCATACCTGGCTAGATTTCACAATTTTTAAAATGAATAATAACATAGAAAACCTGTATATAGATGAGATGAACAAAGCAAACTAGGATCATGTAGAACTGTAAATATTATTATAACATCCAAGATGCCTTTTCTCTCTTTCATCAAGTACAGTATGTTCAGGTATACTGTAAAGACGAATTATAATATCTACTTTTTTAATAGTTCCTATAAATTAGGTCCCTCAGCTGTTAAATCCCAAGGAAATCATTAACTTGAGACAGTATTACATAATGAAGTAATTCTACAGATCAAAGTTTTATTTCGTTGTCAGTGCCCACAGATGCAGCAGTTCCTTGATGCTTAAGGGCATATATTTTGAAGTAGATTGTATCAAAATCACCTAAGTGAGGGGAGCTGATTTATGTCTTTGCCACATTGTCACTTTTTCATAGTTACCATAAAATAATTTTGTTAGAGTTAAGGGTACAGATCCCCACATCTGTCAGCTTTTTGCAGTGTGGGATGTTGCATGTTGTGATGTTGAAAGCTAGGCCGTCAGTATTTCAGATACTGGCAGGACCGTCCAGGGTGGACAGGTTTCAGCTGAGCTTCCAGACTAGGCCAGACTAGGGAGAAGGATGCAACAGCCCACTCCCAAAACAGTTAGCCATTAAAAACCTTATCAATGGCAGCGAAGCACTGTCAAATACAGTGCCAGAGAATGAGCTCTTCAGACTGGAAGGCGTTTAAGAAACAACTGGGGAAGAGTTTCCTCCCCAAAGTAGAGTCAACCTTGATGGCAGGAATGGAGCAAAGCCCCTGGGATTTCCTTTTACTCATGTGGTGTGACTCAAAATGAGAAGAACCACAATGTTTGCGACAACGAGCTCAACCATAAAAAAATGATGTGCGTAGCACAGTTTTGGGTGGTGTTTCATTCTGTTGGACTTAGGGTCGCCACAGCACCTAACAACAATCATATCCTGTAAACTCTCACAATCTATCAATACTAAACTGTATGACTTCATAGTATATCCCATTCCTTGCTCTTTTACCAGTGAAAAATTCTCTTTTAGCAAATTGCAACTTCAGATGAACCACACGAATTGAAATCCTTTGTCATTACCTCCAGAGATAAAACAATGTTTACTTTAACTCTTTGGAACTTTATAGCATTTAATATGTGAGGCATCTGTTTACTGTGATAAGATTGTGCTTAGGCATAGCCTGTGAGATCCTCTGTTTTCTTGGTGTCCTGATATCTAATATTTTGAAAAAATTTCTGCCTTATTTCTTCAGATGAAATGAGATAGCCTGAGGAGGTCTGGAGTGTGCATGTGGGTGAGTGCTGATATTGTGACCAAGAGTGGTAGGGTGGCTAAAATTCTCCTAAAGGCACAGCATGTAGTGGAGAAGTGGTCACTTGATGAAATAACTACTAAGGGTACTAGGAGATTAGCTGGGAGTTATTGAAAAGACTTCCATTCTTCATCTTCAAGGCACTGTACATCTACATATGAGAGGAAACATGCGATGTTTATATTTCTGGGTCTGGCTTATTTCGCTTAAAATGATGATTTCTAGTTCCATCCATTTTTCCAGCAAATAATTTTGTCTTTCTTTATGGTTGAATAAAACTCCATGGTGTATATATACAACAATTTCTTTATCCACTCATCTGTTGATGGACACCTAGGTTGATTCCATATATTGGTTGTTGTGAATAATGCCACAATAAACATGGATGAGTGGGTATCTGTATGGTATATGGATTTATATTCCTTTGGATATATGGCCAGGAGTGGAGTAGTTGGGTCATATGGCAGTTCTACTTTTAGTTTTTTGAGGAACCTCTATACTGATTTCCATAATGGCTGTACCAACCTGCATTCCCATCAGTAGCGTATGAGGATTCCTTTCTCCCCGCATGTTTGCCAGCATTTGTTGTTTTTGTTTTGTTAATGGTAGCCATTCTGACTGGAGTGAGATGGTGTAATTTTGGTTTGCATTTCCCTGATGGCTGTGGATGTTCATTTGATTGTTGGACATTTGTATTTCCTCTTTTGAGAAGTTTCTGTTCAGATCTTTTGCCAATTTTTTGATTGGGTACTTGATTTTTGGTATTTAATTTTTTAAGCTCTTTATACATTATAGATATTAATCCGCTGTCTGATGTATAGCTGGCAAAGATTTTCTCCCATTCTGTAGATTGTCTCTTCACTCAGGTATTTGTGTTCTTTGCTATACAAAAGATTTTTAATTTCAAGCAGTCTCACTTATCAATTCTTGCTATTGTTTCCTATGTTTTTGGGGTTCTATTTAGAAAGTTCTTGTCTATGTCATGAAGTGTTTCCCCTGTTTTCTTCTGGCAGTTTCACAGTTTTGGATCTTAAATTAAGGTCTTTGATCAATTTTGAACTGATTTTTGTACAAGGTGGGAGAGAGGGATCTAATTTCAGTCTTCCACATGAGAATATCCAGTTCTCCCAGCACCATTTATTGAAAAGGGTGTCATTTCTCCAACTTATATTTTTGGGGCCTTTGTCAAATATCAGGTGGCTGTAGCTGCATGGGTTTATTTCTGGATCCTCTGTTCTCTTCCAGCAGACTGCATATCTGTTTTTGTGCCAGTACCATGTAGTTTTTGTTACTCTAGCTTTGTAGTGGGCTGGGATTTAGCTCAGTGGGTAGATCACTGCGCTGCAGTCTCTGAGGACCTGAGTTCAATTCCCAGCACCGCAAAAAATGGGAGAAGGGCCTGGCAATGCAATCCCAAAGCACTCAGCCATTGAAAACCCTATGAGGGTCGCTATGAGTCGGATACCGACTCGACGGCACCTAACAACAACACAACAACAACAACAATCTATCGATACTAAACTGTATGACTGTAGTAGTATCATTTGAAGTCAGGAATTGGGATGCCACCTGCATTGTTCTTTCTGATTAGGATCACTTTAGCAATTCAGGGCCTTTTGTGCTTTCATATGAATTTTAGGATTGTTTTCTCTATTTCTGTGAGAAATGTCATTGGGATTTTGATGGGGATTGCATTAAATTTGTAGATTGCTTTTGGTTATATAGCCATTTTCACAATATTAATTCTTTCAATCCATGAGCATGGGAGATCTTTCCACCTTCTGGTGTCTTCTATCTCTTTCATTAGTGTTTTAAAGTTTTCATTACAGAGGCCTTTCGCCTCCTTGGTTAGATTTATTCCCAGATATTTCATTTGTTTTGAAACTTGTGAATGGGATTGTTTTCCTGGTTTCTTTCTCCATTTGGTCATTGTTGGTATAAAGAAAAGCTAATGATTTTTCTAATGTTAGTTTTGTATCCTACTACTTTGCCAAAAGTGTTTATCACCTCTATGATTTTTCTGGTGAGGGCTTTGGGGTCTTTTAAGTACCATGTTGTTTGCGAAAAGGGATAATTCGACTTCTTTTTTTCCTATTTGGATCCTTTTTATTTCTTTTTCTTGTCTTTCTGTGACACATAGTTCCATTAGTACATTGAATAGCAGTGGAGATAGTGGGCACACTTGTCTTGTTCCTGATTTTAAGGGAATTGCTTTCAGTTTTTCCCCATTTAGTATGATGTTGGCTATAGATACTGCTTTTATCATGTTGAGGTATGGTCCTTCAATTCTTAAGTTGGATAAGGTTTAACAGTTATAATACTATGTGGACATCATCCAAAAATAAATACATATGAAAAGGTTTCCTTTTTCTTGGTTTTATTGACTAATAAGAATATAGTTAGGGCTGGGTGTGGTGGCACATGCCTTCCCAATGACTTGGGAGGCAGAGGCAGGAGGATTGCAAGTTCAAGATCAGAGGCAGTCTGTGTAATTTAGCAAGACCCTGTCTGAAAAAGTAAAAAAATGGACTGGGGATATAGTTCAGTGGTAGCAAAGCAAGTGTAAGGCCCTGGGTTCAACCCCCAGTACTGCCAAAAAAACAAACAAAATACAGTTAGGATCTAAAGTTATGTTCATATCCCATAAATCATATGTTCTGGTTTGATATTAAATCTCCTCCAGGTCAACCAGTGAATTGCCTTTTATGTAGTAACATATAATAAAATTCAAGAGATGAGATGATGCTATGAAAAGATGATTTATTCTTTATAATTCTGAACTGCCCAGGTTTTTTTCTAGCATGTAGATTGACATACATATCTCTTTTGGCACGTACACAATTTATGTACAGTATACACATGTCTACACATGTACGCCTGTAGCCGTAGCCCTGTTGCATCCAGTCCCGTCAGATCTTGGAAGCTAAGCAGGGTGAGGCCTGGTTAGTTCTTGGCTGGGAGACTGACTGGGAACACCAGATACTGTAGGCTTGGGAGAAGGATCTGGCAGCCCATTCCCAAAAATCAGTCTGCCATTGAAAACCCTATGCATACCAGAGAAGCACTGATAATAGTGTTCCTCCTGCTGTACCTAGAGTTGCTGTGTCGGATACTTACTTGACGGCACTTAACAACAATAATATACATGTACAGTCATATCATGGTATTCACCTGCTTTGAAACTTGTTGAATTTGGTAGTGGATACATTTTGACATGAAAACTTTATCCTCATACTCGTCATATGTTTGGGATTTGACATTCAAGCTAGATGTTGTCAGTTTGGTTTCCTTGTGACTTGCTACCTGCCCTTTGTAGCTGAAATAAAGGGTCACACCATAGCTCTTGCCCTGGGCATATCCCTGTATGGTTTTACCTTCTTTGGTTATTTTGTGTATTTTTGTGCTTTTTAGTCTCATCATGGGTCCTAAGGAAATGAGCTGTATTTTACTCCCTTGACCTGATTGATAAGGCCTGGAGTGAAGTCTCTTCTATTAGCAGTCCTTAACCTTTTTGGCAACAGGGCCTGGTTTCATGGAAACAGTTTTCCACAGACCCATGGCAGGAGTTGAAGGGTATAGTTTTGGGATGTGAGCTGATGGAGAGTGAGTATAAATACAGATGAAATTTGCTCCCCCACCCCCTCCAGCACTCACCTCTTGCTGTGTAGCCTAACTACTGGGGTGGTAATAACCTCTTTCTTCCATGACAGTGAACGTAGCAGGGTTTGAGGCTGACTCTAAGCCTGTAGGTACAGAGGGCAGAGTAGTACTGGATATTGTAGTTTTGGGCCAATCCATGTGTCTAAAGGTGGCTACTGGTGGTATTGAGGAGGTAGTGGTAAAATACTGTGAAGAGCTCAGCACTAAAGAGCTGCAGTAACTACAGAAGGAGCAGCAACGGGAAGTGACCAAAAATTTCTTCAGATGAGGAGGAGATAAGGGCCTCCGCCTTCACCTCCCAAGTTGTTCAAATTATAGGCCTGAGCCACCGTGTCTGGCGATCATAGTAAATTTTTTTTTTTTTTAATCATATGAGTTGTTTACTAGCTTTGTGTCAGAGATTGGACTGAATAAATTCAGACCTCTTCCCTGATCTAAATCATACTTAAAATTAAAACCAAAATATTAGCTGGATACTGTGGCACACACCTGCCATCCCAGCTACTTGGGAGGCTATGACAGGAAGATTGCAAGTTCAAGGCTGGAGGCAGCCTGTGCAATTTAATAACACTCTGTCTGAAAATAAAAAATAAAAACGGGCTGGGAGTGCAGCTCAGTGGTAGAGAACTTGCCTAGCATGCACAAGGCCCTGGGTACAACCTCCCCACCCCCCAAAAGCCCTTCCCCCTAAACAGCTAAATATTATTAATGTACACACGGGTGTTTTTGCTTTGTTTTACTGCAGTACTGGAGATTGGACCTAGAGCCTCACATATGTTAAGTAAGCACTTTACCACTGAGCCACATCTCTAGCCCTTTGTACACATTATTATATTTCGCTAATTTTGTATTCACCCATAGAATTTTTAGGTATTTTGAATTTTTAATGCTCTTAGGTTAAAATAAAATATTTTTTATAAAACCTTAAATTCACTGGTATTAGGCATCAATGAGTAGTAATTAATTCTCATTCAGTTAGTAAATGGTACATAACATGTTTTCTTCTGTAAGTAAGATGTTAGGTTTCATCCATGTTGTAGCTATGGCCCTCTTTCCTTACAGCATCTAGTTTCAGCTGCTTCCATAGCCTCATGATTCCCAGCATTCTCATTAGCTCTTGTTCTTTTCCTTTCAATAAATAGCAGGCTTTTTACTTTTCAAGAGTCTAGAAGTAAAGATTAGTCAAATGTACAGTCATCTCAAATATTTAACTAGAATTGTGGAGATGGAAAAGAATGAGCTTTTAGACTAATACGGATTAGAATAAAATTGTTTTCAAACTAGTGGCCGCTCTGTTGTATGTGCCTGATTGGAGCAGTACATAACCTTACATAATAGAAACATTCTTTGTTTTTCCTTTTTATCAGAGCCAGTAACCAATGTTCTTAAAAGTGTAGCTCTTACCACTATCTTGTCTAGACATCAGGTCTACCCTACTGCATTTAACAATCCATTATTACCAGCCACTTGTTCAGGCTTAACATATACAGATTTAATAAATATACCCACATAATGTTCACCTTGAAAAATCTATACTTCTAAAATAAATAAAAAATAATTTGTATTTTATAGCAAGTTTGTTATATAGATTTAATTCCAAGAGGTGTTTTTCTTATCTGTGTCAGGCGTTTAGACCATTTGCATCTCATCCCTTCGCTTTTCTTGTTTTTTTCTGTTTTTTCCCCCCTTATTTCTAATTTGTTCAAAATGTAAAAATTTACTATGAAATATTTTGCTTATTTTGGGTGACTTTGCTTTCACATTTTTCCACTTGGCTTTCTCTTTATCTCAATGTGTTTTACTTTTTGAGATATAAAACATAGCATAAAAAGATTGTTTCCTCAGAATTCTCTGCTCTCTTTTCTTTTCTAAAACAAACTTTTCTTGTATTTTTCCCCCTTTATCTGTCTATTCATTTTTAAGATGTAAACCCTCCTCTAATATCTCCTGTCTTAACTATTTAATTTAGGTATTGTGCCAGGAAACAACAAACTTGTTTGTCTTATACAAGTTTACTGGTATTCTCACTTCATTTATTAGAGACCTTTTAAAGGTTTTACTTTAAAAAAACTTTCTATTTAAAAGTAACTTGAAGTTAAGCATTAGATATGAGTCCATGATTTGATTATTTAGTGTCTGACTTGGGAGAAAATTATCTGCTTTGCTGATTTTTCTCTCCTACTCTTCCTCCATTTATTTTGTATGTTTTTTAGTTTCTAGATTTTTTTTTATAAGAAAGTTATAATAGTCATTCCTTAGTAACTCTGAGAAACTGGTTCCAGGATCCCCCACAGACACCGAAATCCACAGATGTTCAAGTCTGTGATTTAAAACATAAAACGGTATTTGCACATAAAATAAACATATCCTCCCATATACTGTAGTTTAAGTCATCTCTATAATAACTATTACAATGTGCATGTAGTGTACATGGTTGTACTGTTTGGGAATAAGATAAGAAAGGAAAGGACAGCAATTTTTCCTCCAAATATTTTTGATCTATAATAATTTGAATCCTAGGATATGGAACCTAGGCATTTAAAGGGCTGACTATATATTTAAGTTGCCTAGGATGTTCTTTGTGAGTCAGATACAACTCAGTGGTAACAACAACAACAGGATGTTGTGAGTAATCATAATATCTGCTGTTACTGTTTTGTACTGTTTTTCATGGTAGATAAGAAGTATATGTCTATTTTTTGTCTTCCAAAGCTATTGTGTATTAGCCTAGAATCCCTGTTCAGAAAATTAACTTACCGGCTCTGACCAAGTAACACTGAAAAAAAAAATGTGTTCATTTGGTAATACTATATTTTAAATCGTAGTATTTATAAATGGATTGACATTTTAGTTAACTTTGTAATAACCAAGAAGAAAAAAAAATGGTGACTCAGTCAGGCATGGTGTTGCATGCCTATAATCCCAGCACTTGGGAGGCCGGGGCAGGAGGATTATGAGTTTGAGGCCAGTTTGAGCTACCTGGGCTACTAAGCAAAGACTGTGTCACAAACAAACAAGCAGAAAGATGATGACACCTGTCATTTTAGTGATTTTTCTCCTATTAGACATGAAAGATAAATCCTGGAGAACTGAAATGTGCAGGTTGGTGATAATATATTGCCAAATATTGTCATCTCTATTTATCTGTGATGATGGTGATTATATGAGGTTAGCGGGACTTGATGTACAGATGTCTTTTAAAAATTAATTTACTAGGGAAACAGCCTTTAAAATATAAATACTAATGTTATTTTATGGACAAAGATATTGTCTTTGGTTTATTATCCATAGAGTTCTCATGTTAAATTGGTAGGAAATATTTTATTTCAGTTTATCTTTGAAATAAAAATAATCATTTGTAGATACGAATATAACTTACAGATTTTTTAAAATCCCATGTCAGCAAATGTAGCAGTGCATTTCCCCCCTGCATTCAGGAAAGTGTTCAAAGAATCAGTTTGTGTCAGACTTTTTTTCAGAACATTTTCCTGAATGTATCCACTCCATTGTGTTTCACTATACATTCAGTAGACTGTGTTGAATTGTGCTTACTTCTATCTTATGATAACTATCTTTGAAGGTAATTTATTTCCTTTTACTTCACTGGCTTCTGTTGACGTGTGTATAAATACATGTGTGGATATATCCACATATACATATGTACATATTCGTTCACACACATTACCACACTCACTTCTTCTGAGGAGTCTTGATAATAATCCTTGTCTGGGATCTCTGATAGTTTTGTACTGCTTTGATTTCTAATTATAGTTTGTATAGTTCAGCCTTGAAATTTTATTATCAGCATTCTCCATTGGCACTGTTAGAGGAGAGCTAAGAATAAAAATCTTTTTGTTATTTCAATAGCTATTATATTACATCTGTTTTCTATCTTTATATTGTCCAGAAGTTATAGATCAAATGAGGTCCTAATAATAAAGGTTTTTTTTTAATGTAGAGATTCTTAAACAGTGCTTGTTATTCTATTTAAGTATTTAATCATAAGTTATTTTAGTAATTCTTGCTACCTTTGCGAACAAATTTGATTCAGCAGAGGCTGAATCAGAGGCTTTATTCTTACATAAAAATATTTTTCTATTCCATTTTTCTTTAGGCAGTATATTCTTGGTTGTGATAATAGCCCCCATATAAAGCCAAGGAGTAGTGAATGAAAATAATTGACTTTTTGGTTTAAAATGGCATAAAGGGGCTGTAGTTTGTTTGCAGCATGTTTAATTTTGTAAATTTTTTGTTTACAGTAAAAATGTTTGTTCACTGAGCTTTTCAGTCACATAATTAACTTTTGTTTGCCAGCAAAAGTTCAAGAGACAAAAGTTAATACCATCTTTTCTTCCTCCTCATAGCCAGTGTATGTTCCACTATAATATTGTTTACCTTTTTAATAGGCTGAAAGGAAAATTACCTAATCTTTGCATTATCCAGAGTTCCTGGCCTATTGCAGATTTACAGTCACTGTTTTACAGCTGACTAAGTGGAACAGGAGGGCTGGGATTTAGCTCACTTGGTAGAGCGCTGAGCTGCAGTCTCGGAGGACCGGAGTTCAATTCCCAGCACCGCAAAAATGGGAGAAGGACCTGGCAATCCACTCCCAAGGCAATCCCGAAACAGTCAGCCATTGAAAACCCAATGAGGGTCGCTATGAGTTGGATACCGACTTGACGGCACCTAACAACAACAACAAGTGGAACAGGAAGGAGTGCCTAAGGCACCCTCAGTCTCAATTAGTCTGGCTCTGCCAATAGTACAAGTTAATGAAGATTAATATTATAGCAAATCTTCAAGAACTTTCCCCTTTAAACAATTAGGAGGTAGAGAAAGAAGCAAAGCCATCTTCATTTGGTTGCAAAAGTATAGGCCAACTTTAATGGTTTTGAATGCCCATGAAATTGAAAGACTTTCTCATAAATTTTCTGTGTGCCCAATGCATTGGCACATGCCTGTAATCCCAGCAGTTTGGGAAGTGGGGGCAGGAGGATCTAGAGTTCAAGAGTATAAGCAGCCTGCATAATTTAGTGAGATCCTGATTCAGAATAAAAAATAAATAGTGGGCTGGGGGTGCAGCCCAGTGGTAGAGCACTTACAAAAAGTATGCGTGAGGCCCTGGTTTCAACCGCCAAGTACCATCAAAATAAGTAAATTTTCTTTGTGACTAAAACACATTGAAAAAATTGATGTAGAAAATTCTAATTAGATCTTTATGATGACATGTGAAGGAGACTAGGAAGAGATTATTTTAAAATGCGTTTAACTTTTCATATGCAGTTTCACTATAATGTGTCTAGATGTTGATTTCTTTTAAAACTGTTTAATTCATGCCTTGTGTATCTGAGTATTTACACTTTTCATTAGAGCTGGGAAATAATAAAATGTTAACTCTTTGATTTTTTTTTTTTTTTTGGTGGTACTGGGGGTTGAACCCAGTGCCTTGAGCTTGCATGCTTTGCAAGTGCTGGACCACTGAGTTGAATCCCCAGCCCATATTTTTACTTTTTTGAGACAGGGTCTTGCTAAATTATGCAGACTTCCTCTGGTCTCGAACTTGCAGTCCTCCTGCCTCTGCCTCCAAACCACTGGGATTACAGGCATGCGCCACCACTCCCAGCTACTCTTTGAATATTGAATATCCTCTGTTTTCTTACTTTTATGTCCTGTGGTTGGACATAGGTAGATGGTTTTTCATTTCTCTTAAGCTTTTCTCTTTCATATTTTTTCTTCTCCTTTCCCTCCCTTTCTTTACTTTTCCTTTTCTTCTTTCTCTTCTATCTTTCCTTCCTTCCTTCCTAGACTAGCCTCAAGGTTACTGTGTAACCCAGGCTGGCCTTAAACTCTCAATCCTTCCTGCTTTAGCTTCCCAGGTCCTGGGATTGTGCACATGTTCCACCATGCCTGGCTTTGTTATTTCTTTTTTTAAGTGGCGTGGGGCAAGAGGGTATTACTGGGCATTGAACCCAGGGACTAGGGCATGCTACACAAACACTTTACCACTAAGCTGCACCCCCAGCCCTTCTATCTTTTTTGAAATCTCAAATTGTTCAGGGCTATTTCTCAATCTTTATTCCCTTGTCTGATTTGCTCTTTAATTCATCTTGTTGAGTTGTTAATTTGTTGGATATTCTATTTCTAAAAGCTCAGTTTGGTTCTCTTTGCATATCTGCCTAGAATTAATTTTTTTTTTACTGCTCATGTTTTCATTCTCTTTTCTTTTCTTTCTTTCTTTTTTTTTTTTTTTTTTTTTTTTTTTTTTTTTTTTTTTTTTTTTTTTTTTTTTTTTTTTTTTTTTTTTTTTTTTTTTTTTTTTTTTTTTTTTTTTTTTTTTTTTTTTTTTTTTTTGTCATACTTGAGGTTTGAATCCAGGACCTCAACCATGCTTTGCAAATGCTCTACCCTGAGCTGTATCCCCAACTCATTTTTCACTCTTTAATCTTGAGACATGGTCTTGCTAAGTAACTCAGGCTGCCTCTGGCCTCAAACTTGCCATCCTCCTACCCCTGTCTCCCAAGTTGCTGGGATTACAGGCATTAGCTGCTGCACCTGCCCAAATAATATTTTATATTTTATAACTGATATTTTTAGTATCTGAAGTCTTAGGACTTTATTTCATCTATTGTTTCTGCTGACTCTTGCTCATGGTGGTAGATTCCCTGGTGAGGTTGGGTTTTGAAGTTACTAGCTTGTATTCAGAACTTCAAGTATATGTGAATTTTCAGGGGAAATGACCTCTCCTCACCTAGTTTTCTTTTACCAACAGACTTTTTTTTTTTTTTTT
>VMDO01016211.1:28235-48621 GCA_007922755.1 Pedetes capensis | reverse complement strand
TTTTTTTTTATTAGAAATTTTTAATGTACATCATAATGTGATTCATTTTGACATGCTTTTCGTTGTGACAATTTTCATATATGCAATTTGATAAGCATTATTCATATAGGTTACCCCTTACCCTCCTCTATGTTTCCCCCCTCCCCGCTTCCTATCTAAGTTTCCCATCCAAGTCTTCTTTATCTTTTACTATATAGTATTTTTCTATATGTCCTTGGGTTCCATTTCTGTTTAAGATAGAAACTTTTCCTGTAGTGGTCTTTGTTTCTATCTTGTTAGAACATGTTCTGGATATTTCATATCAATAGAATCATACAATAAGTGGCCTTTTGTTTCTAGCCTCTTTCATCTAGCATAATTTTTCAAAGTTGATCCATGCTATAGCATGTACCAATATTTTCTTTCTTTTTCTGGTCAAATAAAGCATCATATGGTTGCACCAAACTTCTTTTATTGCTCTTTATTTTTTTTTAATGGTACTTGTGGGTTGAACCAAGGGCTTCATGCATATACTTTGCAAGTGGTTTACCATTAAACTGCTCTCCTATACCCGACCCCCCATTTTTTATCTTGAGAGAGGGTCTTACCAAGTTATGGAGGCTGCCTTTGGCCTCAAGCTTGCAATTCTCCTGCCTCTACTTCCAGAATCCCTGGGATTACAGATGTGTGCCACAGTACCCAGCTATCTCCTTGTCTTTTGATAGACATTTGAGTAGTTTCCACTTTTTGGCCACTATGAATAGACTGCTGTGAATATTCACTCTGCACCCCCAGCCCATGTTTTTTCTTTTTGAGACGTGGTCTCGCTAACTCCTCAGACTTCCTCTGCTCTCGAATTTGTGATCCTCCTGCCCCTGCATCCCGAGTCACTGGGATTACAGTTGTGCGCCACCACGCCCAGCTTTGTTTTCAATTCTTTTGAGTCTGTGTTTAGGAGTAGAATTGCTGAGTCACATACTAATTGTATCTTTAACTTATTGAGGAACTACTAAATGTTTTCCATAGTGACTGGAACATTGTACATTTCCACCAGCAATATATGACGATTCCAATTTCTCCACATCTTTACAAACTTTGTTTTATGAGTTAGGGTTTTTTTGTTGTTGTTTGATCCTCTTGCCTCAGCTTCCTGAGTGCTGGGATTACAGAGGTGCACCACAATACCAGGCTTTTATTTTATGGTTTTGTTTTGTTGGCTTATTATGGTCAACCTCGTAGATGTAATTGGTATCACACTGATATATAATGATGTTGAACTTTTTTAATGTACTTATTTATATATTTTCTTTGGAGAAATACCTGTTCAAAGGCCTTTGCCTGTATGTATGTATGTATGTATGTATGTATGTATGTATGTATGTATTTATTTATTTCAGTACAGAGAGGCTGAACCCAGTGCCTCCCTGAGAATTCTAGGCAAGGGCCCCACCATTGAGCTGTACCTTTAGCCCCTTTTTCATTTTTTTTATTTTGAGATAGAGTCTTACTAAGTTGCACAGGCTACCTCTGGCCTCAAAATAGGATCCTCCTGCCTCAGCCTCCTGAGTAGGTGGGATTACAGATGTGCATAATAATGCCTGGCTCTTTACCCAGTTTTGAGTTGGGTCATTTGCCTGTTTATTCCTGAGGGGTTTTTTTTTTTTAATCATTAAAAATATTTACTTATTAGCGTTTTTCAATAAACACAAATTCTACTTTGAAAATATTATTTACGTTGCATTGCAGAATATGTAGTATGGTTAAAGTACTTTATTTTGAAGGTTAACAATAAATTTATACTAAAATTACAGCTACTTTATTGGACATGCATAGTTTTTAATACTAAAAAGAGCTACTGACTAAATTTTGGGGGCAGTACTATAGAACAAAGATTGTCTCAAGACCATATGTATAGACAAACTAAATGTAAATAAAGTAGATAATTTCAACATAAATTAAAATAGGAGCCACAGAGTTTGACTTTGAGTCAGGCATTATTTTTAAGAAATGAAATGTTGCAGAAAAGTTTGTAGTATAGGTGAGGGGTTGGCAAACCAAGACTCACTGGGCCAAATTTGGCCTGCCACCTATTTTTGTACATCCTGTGAGCTAAGAATACGTTTCACATTTTTAAATGATTGAAAAATATCAAAAGAATACTTTGTGATAACATGAAAATTATATTACATTCAAATGTAATAATTTCATAAACTTTTATCCTACTAGCCATGCTCATTTGTTTATGTTTGTATGTGGTTCCTTTTATGCTGCAAAGGCAGATCTGAGTAATTTCTTACTTTTTCTTTTCTTTTTCGTTTTCTTTTTTTTTTTTTTTTTTTTTTTTTTTTTTTTTTTTTTTTTTTTTTTTTTTTTTTTTTTTTTTTTTTTTTTTTTTTGCGGTACTGGGGGTTGAACCCAGGGCCTCGCACTTGCATGCTTTGCAAGTGCTGTACCACTGAGGGGCACCCTCAGCCCATTTTTTTACTTTTTGAGGCAGGGTCTCACTATATTACACAGACTGCCTCTGGTCTCGAATTTGTGATCCTCCTGCCTCCACCTTCTGAGTTGCTGGGATTACATGCATGTGCCACCATGTCCAGCTATATCTGAGTGATTTCAGCAGAGCTTATGTGTGGTATTCGTCACTTCATTGCTGTCCCGTGCACTACTAATTGCACTGACACAGTTATAATTTGACAGAATTTCAAGTATCATGTGTGTTACTATACTATGACATTTTATATTTTATTAGTGTATACCTTTATGCCAAAACAAGAAAAGAAAAAAGTAGATTTTACTTGGCAAGGCGATATGTATTTTAACTTCAAACTACAGTTCTTTTTTTCCCTTTTTTGCAGTAGTTGGGGTTTGAACTCAAGGCCTTGCACGAACTTTGCAGTTGCTCTACTAGTGAGCTGCACCCTTAACCCATCGTTTATTTTTATCTTGAGACAAGATCTCACTAAGTCACACAGGCTGCCTCTGGCCTCAAACCTGCTATCCTCCTGCCTCTGCCTCCTGAGTTGCTGGGATTATAGGCATGTGCCTCTACACCAGGCTTCAAACTATAGTTTTAGCATCAGTTTTTGGACTTTGGAGTAAGTGCAAGGGAAATTTCCATATTTTGTAATCCATTTAACTGTCTAATTGAGTTTCCTTGAAACTTTTCATTGGAACTGATTAATCTGCAGTGTAATAACATGCTAAAAGGCAAATATTAAGGAAATAATTTAATTCTATAAATGAGCTCAGTGTTGCATGCCTATAATCCCAGCTACTCAGGAGCCAGAGGCAGGAGGATCACAAATTCATGGCCAACCTGAGCTGCTTTGAATTCTCTATGAATTCAACCCCAGCCTGGGCAATTTAGCAAGGCTCTGTCTCAAAATAAAAATAAAATAGGACTAGGGACATAGCTCAGTCATAGAGTGCTGCCTTGTGGGAGGCACTGGGTTCAATCCCCAATACCATAAAAAAAAAGGCTTACAGATGCTGTCCAAGTAATGAATTTGCTCAATTAAAATCATGTTTGTGGATATGTATTGGCAGAGGAGATTTGTGCAAAAAAAAATTTTACAAAGATAAAATCTCATTACAAATCAATATTAACATGAACATTTGCAGTTTATTTTTATGGTAGTGAACAATAATTTTGAATCCAATTAAGTGAAATGTTATCCCTCCAAGAAGAAATCTATTCTCATTAGTAGACCTATATGTTGCCTGGGAGCATAGCTCAGTGGTAGAGAGCCTGCCTAACAAGTAGACCTATATGTTGTTGTTGCTGTTGTTAGGTGCCATCGAGTGGTATCCGACTCATAGCAACCCTACATACAGAGGAAGCACTATTGTCAGTGCTTCTCTGCTGTTCATAGGGTTTTCAGTGGCAGATTGATTTTTGGGACTGGGTTGCCAGGTCCGTCTCCCAAGCCTACAGCACCTGGTGTTCCCAGGTGGTCTCCTATCCAAGTACTAACCAGGCCCAACCCTGCTTAGCTTCTGAGATCGGACAGGATCGGATACCAAAGGGCTATGGCTGCAGGCAGTAGACCTATATAGCAAAATTATACTATTATTATCATTCTATTTTGAATTTTGTCAATAAAAACTGTGGTAATTTGATTTGTCTCTTGGAGTATAAGTACCGACATATCTTTGATTTTGCTTGTTGACCCCAAAACTTAAAATATTTGCTATGTTTTCCTTTCCAGAAAAAGTGCTGGCCCTTGGTAAAAATAAAAATAATTAATCTGATTTATCTCATACTCTGGCTGTATTTTACTCTGCTTGGTTTTACTATTCCTTGAGATGATTCTTTCTCATTTATTCTTAATCCAGTATTTCCCATGCTTGCCCCATCATGAAAGTCATCAGGTATACTTGGTAGAAATGCATTCCATTCTGATTCAGCCAGGTGCTGTATTTTATAGTCAACCAAATTTGGAAAATACTTTTACACTGTAGGGATTTACCTCTGAGACCTTATCTATCCCAGCAGTACATTAAGTTCCCCTGTTAGTTCTCAATTCTTTAATTGCTACTCTGTTCTCAGGCCTAATAATAGTTCTGTTAATCTGCTAATCCCCTGGCCTTCCTTACCCCCATTCCCACCCCACCCCCTCACCCAAAAGAGAAAAGCATCTACCACCATCTGTTACTCATTTCTTAGGTACACCTGCCTAATAGATAAAATTTTCAACTTCTAGATTATCTGTTGTTTTACACACATATATGCTTTAAATCTAAGTTTATGCCATAATCTTTTATTTAGACAGATTTGAGATGAAATCATAAAAAGATTATATTCAAATTAAATGAACTGTAAATGTTTCCAGAGATAATGAACTCTGTATGACCCATGTTGTCCACAGCTTACCTAATAATGAAAAAGATGTGACTGTTATATGCTAATAAATGTTTACTGTTTAGTTTGAGAGTTTACATTATTCATATAAAATGTTTTTAGCTGGGCATGGTGGTGCACTCCTATAATCCCAGTGACTCTGGAGCCAGAAGCAGGAGTGTTGTGAGTTTGAGACCAGAGGATATGCAAGGCCCTGACTTCAACTCCGAAGTACAGCAAAAAAAAAAAAAAAATATATATATATATATATATATACACACACATATATATTACATTCAAATATATATATATACAGATATATATATGAAATTTTTACAGCTTTATTGAGAGAAAAATTTTAATACTTTTTAGCAGTAGTCATTTCTTACTATTATGTTTTAACACTTTAGAAATCACATTGAAGCTAGGCCTGGTGATACAGGTCTATAATCCCTGCACCTGGGAGGCTAAGATAGGATTATGAGCTCAAAGACAGTCTGGGCTACATAGTAAATTCTAAGCCAACAGGGGATACATAGTGAGACCTGTCTCAAAAAAAAAAAATAATAATATTGAGCCAATACCTTAGACTACTTTGGTTTCTGATGCACTTGAAGGTTTCATGAAAACTTTATCAATGTTTTTTTCCTTAAATAATTATTAGCAATAATAATTGTTATTATAATTATTATTGTTTTTGAAACAGGGTCTTACTATATACCCCAGGCTGGGCTTGAACTTAGTCTTCCTACCTCAGACTCCTGAGTGCTGGAATTACAGGCATGAACAACCATGTTGTTGTTGTTAGGTGCTGTCGAGTCGGTATCCGACTCATAGCGACCCTCATAGGGTTTTCAATGGCTGACTGTCTCGGGATTGCCTTGGGAGTAGATTGCCAGGTCCTTCTCCATGTACAACCATAGCTGTCTATTTTTTTTCATGTAGCCATTTATAATGTGAAAAAAAATCATTTGCACAAAACAAATTACTTTCAGGTTGTGTTTTGTATATCATTCTAGCTATTGCTATTTTTGGAAACATTTAGATTATTGTGTAATAGTTTTTGGGGTTTTTTTTGTTTGTTTGTTTTCAGTAGTAGAGGTTTGAATCCAGGGCCTTACACATGTTAGACAAGTGCTCTACCACTGAGCTACACTTCAGTCCCTTTTTTATTTTTTAAACTGAGATAGGGTCTTGCTAAGTTACACAGGCTGCATCTGGCCTCAAGCCTATGATCCTCTGGCCTCCTCCTCCTGAGTCACTGGAATTACAAGTGTGTACCACCATGCCGGTATAATGGATTTTTAAAAGGAGAATAAAGTATAACAATGTAATCTTTATTAATCTTGGATGTCTGATATTAGAATCACATTCATTAATTTTAAAAATAAATCACCTATGATTATAAATGTTATAAATTATATAGTCAATATTCTTATAAGAGAAACCTTAGACCTACAGCCATACCAAAATGGCCTCTTATCTTGTCAGATCTCAGAAGCTAAGCAGAGTCAGGCCTGGTTAGTCATTGGATGAGAGACTGCCTGGGAATCCTAGGTGCTGCAGGCTAGGGAGAAGGACCTGGCAGCCCACTACCAAAAAAGAATCAGCCATCAAAAACCCTATGAATAGCAGAGAATCACTAACAATAGGGTCAGGCATGGCACAGTGTTGGGTAGTGTTTTATTCTGTTGTACATAGGGTTGCTATGAGTCGGAACTGCCTTGATGGCATCTAACAGCAACAACAACAGATAATATTCTCTAAATATTTGACTATTTTTCTCATTTCTTTCTAATCTCTATATCATATATATATATATATATATATATTTTAACTGTATCTGGTTTCTCTCCCAGAGACTTTGTTTAAAACAGAATAATATTTTTAGAAGATAGATAGTTCATTTCCTGTTTTTTAAAGTGTTGTCAAAATATATTTCTAGCAGTATTTCCTACAAAAAAATTATAGTATTAAAAGGTAAATAATTCTTATAATATGAAGTTAGTGAAAGTTTTTTTGCTACCTGTTTGTGAATAAGCCCATTTTATAGCATAGCTTTAACACACACAACAGGCAGATCAAAAATTGAGTACCAGCCGGGTGCTGTGGCACACGCCTGTAATCCCAGTGACTCAGGAGGCAGAGGCAGGAGGATCACAAGTTGGGGACCAGAGGCAGTCTGTGTAATTTAGGGAGATCCTATCTCAAAAAAGTGAAAAAATGGGCTGGGAGTGCAGTTTAGTGGTACAACACTTGCAAAGCATGCAAGCGCAGGGCCTTGGGTTCAACCCCCAGTACCGAAAAAAAAAAAATTGAGTTCCTTGGGCTGGTTATGTGGTTCAGTGGTAGAGAGCCTTGCATGCATGAGGCCCTGCGTTTGATCTCTTCACACTCCAAAAAAAAACCACAAAATTTCCTGAGCATGGTGGTGCACATCTGTAATCCCAGCACCCAGGAGGCTGAGGATCATAAGTTCAAGACTAGCCTGGGCTACATGGTGAGATTCTGTCTCAAAACAAAACAAAGACCTCAAAAAACCCCAGACGTCTTTTTTATCCATTGTCAAAGGATTCGTGGTCATCGGTGGAGAGTTTGACCCTTCCAAATATCATTTCAAGTAAATATTGCCTCATTTAAATGACTTTGTTTTAGTTCATTTTTCATGTTGGTTGTATTTGATGTTATATGAAAACATTAGAATTTTTCCCAGCATTACTTATGAAAATAGTATTTTTAAATCCTATTTTAATTAAAACAATTGTTTCTTTTCTAAATGTTTTGTAGATGAAACCAGCTTGTATAAAAGCCCTCACTCGTATATTTAAAATATCAGATCAGGATAATGATGGTACTCTCAATGATGCTGAACTCAACTTCTTTCAGGTAGCTGTCTTTAGCTTCAGACATTTGCATATTTTTGTCTTTCTTTGCCCATAAAAGTTATTGGAAATATTATTAGCTTGAATAACAATGTGTTGATAAACCTTTGTCTCTTTTGCGTACAATTATTGTATCACACTATTTAAGCCCTTACTTGTTGGGTGCTCTTGGGTCAGATCTGACTCATAATGAACCTATATACAACTGAACAAAACACTACCCAACACTGTCATGCACATCATCTTTTTGTTGAAGCCACTGTGTTTCTTCTCAATTTGAGTCATGCCACATCAACAAAAGGAGATCTCAGGTGCTCTACTCCATTCCCATCAATAACATTGACTGTACTTTAAGGAGGGAATTCTTCCCCAGTTGCTTCTTGAATGCCTTCCAGCCTGGGGAGCTCATTTTCCACCACTATGTTTGATACTTCCCTGCTATTCCTAGGGTTTTCAATGCCTAATTGTTTTGGGAGTGGGCTGCCAGGTCCTTCTCAGTCTGGAAGCTCAGCTGAAATCTGTCTACCGTGGATATCCTGGCTGGTATCTGAAATGCCAGTGGCAAAGCTTCCAGCATCACAGCAAGCCCCCACAGCATGACAAGCTGTCAGACATGTAGGGGAAGCCCTTACTTAGGGTATAAAAAACTTTCTAATTCCTAGAAACTGAGGTGACTCTTTGATAATTTCATTTCGTGATATATAGAGTGGGTTTATTAAGAATGATTTGAAGTCTGCAGTCTGAATTGTTTTGCTTTCTTGATTTTTATAGCATAGCTACACAAAGAGCCTTATATTTTAGAAACAGAATGAAGGGAATTGGAAGTTTCTTTTCTTTTAAATATGACAAATTTTACTTAAATAATACAAAGTGGAAATTATCCTAATTTATTTCTTTTGGTTACAACTCTTTGATTTAATATTGCTTTGTAGATTATATTACTTGTTGTTTTGATGCTAATTTGTTTGTAAACTTATTTTTATGCTTTTTGTTAGAGAATTTGTTTCAACACTCCTTTAGCTCCTCAAGCTCTGGAAGATGTCAAGAATGTAGTCAGAAAACACATAACTGATGGTGTGGCCGACAGTGGATTGACACTGAAAGGTTGGTGAATGGTGTTTTCCCTCCTATTTATTTATTTATTTATTTATTGAATTCCTCTGTGCTGGGGATTGATCCAAGGCCTTGTACATGATAGGCAAATACTCTACCACTGAGCTACATCCCCACCCCCTTTCTCACTCTTTAAACTTAGTATTTTCAAAATTTGGCAGTAGGTAAAAGTCTTTCTTGCGTCATTTTTTTCCTCCTTTATCTAGCATTACTTCTGCTTTAAGGAAATATTAGTATTTACTAATATGCTTAAAATCTAACTTGGATATTTAAGAGTTGGGAGATAGGCCATTGGTGGGGATTATCATCCTTACTACCAATGTTAATTAGAGGTAGGGAAATTGGTTGAATCTTAGGGATACAGAGATCCATCTGAGGGAAGGAGATATGTGGAATAAATAAATTTATAAAATCCTTTTTACTCATAAATAACCTTTAAATAGAAATTATTTTTGGGGACTTTGTCTACAAGTCATATTTACCTAGTGTAGATTGTTCCTTGTTGAATATATTGTTGAACCACAATGCAATAAGGAATGGAACTAAAATCTAGACTTTTTCATTATAGAAATAAGCTCAGCCGGGTGCAGTGGTGCACGCCTATAATCCCAGCAACTCAGGAGGCTGAAGGAGGGCGATCATAAATTTGAGGCAAAAGGTAGCCTTATAACTTAGTGAGACTGTGTCTCAAAATTAAAAAAAGAAAAAAAAAAGGACTGAGGGTACAACTCAGTGATAGAGCTCTTGCAAAGCATACGTGAGGCCCTGGGTGCAAGACCCACAAAAAATAAACTAATTAATTAATTAATTAATTAAATAAAATAGAAGAAAAGAAAAGGAATAAACTCAAAGATTTGTACAACATTTTCATTTGTTTTCATCAAATAGCTTTGTGACTGTCAGTGTATTTCTTGGGATGTAATTTTGGCTCTTCTATTTAGTATTCCCTTTCTGGTTGTACGTATGAAATGACTCTAAACTGTGTTTCCTTTAGACATTTTTTAACTCTTTTTCGATCTTCACTATGTATTCGTCTTCACTAGTATTCGTCTTCACAGATATATTTGTGCCATTATATTACATGCTTTTTTCCCTTGTGCCTCTGTACCCTTTCTCACATCAACTATAAAGTCTTTATTAATCTTGGATGTCTGATATTAGAATTTGCTTTATTTCAGGTTTTCTCTTTTTACACACACTTTTCATCCAGAGAGGGAGACATGAAACCACTTGGACTGTGCTTCGACGATTTGGTTATGATGATGATCTGGATTTGACACCTGAATATTTATTTCCCCTGTATGTACCTTTGGTTTTCTAATTGATTTCTGTTGCCAGGAAGTTTTAAGTTTTATTTAGCACATAGGTAGGCTTCTATCTTCTCAGGAATAATTCAGAATCACAAGGAATTTCTCAGCTTCAGCACTATGACAGTTTAGACCAGAAAATTCTTTATTGTAGCACCTGTCCTGTATATTATAGTATGTTTAGCACAGTTTTAGATGCCAGTAACCCCTTCTCCTCCAGTTGCAATAACCAAAACTGTCTCCAAAAATTGCCAAATGTCCTTCAGAAGCAAAACCATTCACAGTTAAGAGCTACTTATTGATTGGTTGATTGATTGCAGTACTGAGTGTTGAACCCAGGGCCTTGTGCATGCTAGGCAAGTGCTCTACCACTGGGCTGCACCCTCAGCCCCTTTTTAAATTTTTTTCATTTTGAACTAGAGTCTTCCTAAGTTGCACAGGCTGCTTCTGGCCTTGAACTCCTGATCTTCCTGCCTTAGCCTTTGAGTAATTGGGATTACAAGTGTGTGCCACATTTCTTGGTGAGAGACACTAATTTGTATCATGGCTTAAGGTTTTCTTCTTTTCCTGAGGAATACAAATACCTTTTTTATTTTATTTTTTATTCATTTTACTGAAAAAGAAGAAAAAGATGCCAGATAATCATGGTTTTCAAGTCAAAAGATCAGAAATATGTTCATTAGCATTTTTTTCCTTTCATCAGTTCTCCTCCTTCAGTTTTATAGCTTGTTATTAGCTCAGGATGAACTAAATACTTTTCCTAAGCAACTGAGATATGTGTGGTTATATTTCTTTGATAATGCTATTTAAGTTCTGTTTGTTTAAAAATGGACCCAGTGCACGCCTGCAATCCCAGTGGCTCGGGAGGTGGAGGCAGGAGGATGGCAAGTTCAACACCAGAGGCAGTCTGCGTAATTTAGCAAGACCCTGTCTCAAAAAAGTGAAAAAATGGGCTGAGGGTGCAGCTCAGTGGTCCAGCACTTGCAGAGCATGCAAGTGCAAGGTCCTGGGCTCAACCCCCAGTACCACACACACACACACAAAAAAAAAGGACCCGGTGCCACCCTCACTCAGGAGACTACTGTGTTGTAAGATGCCACTTCTTTGCCCTTGGGAAGTGGATTTTCCAGGGATTGTGACTTCCCACAATCTGTCTTTGGCATCTTTGGCCTTTCTTCTTTTTTTCAGTGGCACATTACCTTCATGTTACCCTTTTTTATTTTAGAATAGTACCTCCAGCTGTCTAAGTAGTGTTTCAGAAAGACTTTTTCCTTTCCCCATCATTAAGGAAGCCAACTTTTTTTCTGATTAGGTCCTGTTCCATTAATTAGTTCTAAGTTGAAACTTTGCTTGTCTAAGGTACTAAATTTTGGTTCAAGTTAATTTCCCAGATTTTTCAATATATACATAATGAATGAATGAATTTATCCAGGGCCCTTTCACATAGTTTTTTTCTATGCCCTTTATGTGGGTAGATACAATCTACAGGAGATGGCTTGTTGCTTTTTTTATGACAAGAAACTCCATCTCTTAGTGCTTTGTGGTTTACAGTAATCATCTCATTCTGTTTCTTTATACTTACTCTCTGCCTTTAATTTTCTGCAGAATAGCCCCCTACAGCCACCATTTGAATCTAACTTTCTTATTAAACTCTCCACCTCTGTCCTTCACATTGCTGATAGATTAGTATACATATGAGTATAATTTGGCCATGTTACTTCTCTTCAAGACACAAAAAAAGTCTACACTTCTTAACATATCTAAAGTCATTCATGATTAGTCTGCTCATGCTGTTCACTTGCCTTCATTCTGAAAGTAAATACCAAACTATTTATAGTCCACCAAACATGTTATTTCTTACTCCAGGCTTTTGCCCATGATATTTTCATGTTCTCCCTCCTTGTTCCTTCAGCCTAATTAATGCTTCTTCCTTTAAGTCTGAATTTAGGTGACAGTGACTAAGCAATGTTGACACGCCCACCCCCAGCTAGAGATGTTCTCTTTCATGGCAGCTCCCTTAGCATCCTTGAAGCTTACATATTTAGCACTTGGGTCATTCTATAAAGATCTATTTATGTGATTCCTTAGAAATAGGGAGCCTGTCATTATCAAAATCACAAAAAATAATAAATGCTGATGAGGATTTGAAGAAAGGGGAATCCTCATATGCTGTTGACAGCAATGCAAATTAGTATAGCCAATATGGAAAACATGGAGGTTCTTCAAAAATCTGAAGTTACCATATGATCCAGCAATTCCACTACTGGTTATATATCCAAAAGGAAATGAAATCATTATATCAGAGAGATACCTGCATTCTTATGTTTATTGCAGCACTAGTCACAATAGCCATGATATGGAATCAACCAAGGTATCTATCTGTGGATCAGTGGATCAAAAAATGTGCTCTCTCTCTCTCTCTATCTGTATGTATGTGTGTGTATATATGATGTAATTATTCAGTCATAAAAAGGATGAAATCCTGTCATTTGTGGCAACATGAATGGAACTATAGGATAGTGGGCACCAAAATACAGTTGAGGGGAGTAGTTCTGATATTTTATAGCATAGTAGGGTATCTATAGTCTGTAACAGTTAATTATACATTTCAAAATAACTGGAGAAGAGTTCGAAGGTTCCTAACACATAGAAAAGATAATATTTGAGGAGATGTAAGTGCTAATTTCTCTGGTCATTACACATTGTATCTAGATATAAAATTGTAAACTGGGCATGGTGGTTCATGCCTGTAAATCTCAGCACTTGGGAGGCTGAGTCAGGGGTATTGCTGCAAATTCAAGGTTAGCCTGGACTATACAGCAAGTTCCAGGCTAGCTGAGGGCAAGGCCCTTTATCCAAAGAACCAACCAATCAATTAATCAACCAATAAATAAATACATTTAAAAAGATATCAAATTATAATACCGTACTCTACAAAAAGGACAAATATTATATATCAATAAAAATATAAATAGGAAGCCTGCCTTGTTTTTGTCTCTCTAGGACTACCTAGTTCAGCCTATAGCCATGCCACTATGGTGTCTGATCCTGTCAGATCTCGAAAGCTAAGCAGAATCAGGCCTGGTTAGTACTTGGATGGGAGACTGCCGAGGAACACCAGGTGCTGTAGGGTAGGGAGAAGGACCCAGCAGTCCACTCCCGAAACAGCCAACCATCGAAAACCCTATAATAGAGAAGCACTGACAGAGTGATGGTCATGGTACCTTGTCGGGTAGTGTTTCATCTGGTGTATGTAGGTTTGCTATGAATCAGACTGTATTTGATTAATGTTTATTAAGTTGAATTTCAGATGAGTCAAAAAAAATCAAATCAGGCAGAAATAAGATCTCTTTTTATTATTTTCTTTTTCTTTTCTTTTTTGATAGTGCTGGGGTTGCTGAATTCAGGCTCTCACACATACTTGACAAATGCTTTACCACTCAGTTGTACCCCCAGCTCCTTTTTTATTTTTTGTCTTGAGATAAGGTCATGCAAAGGTATGTAGGCTGCCTATGATCTCTTCATTTTGAGTTGCTGGGATTAGGCATGTGCCATAGCGCAAGGCTCTATTTTCAACGCATTACAATGTTGGTGTTAATATTAAGCCCATAATTATGACTTTTAATTTGTTTATAGGAAGAATAAACCCATAAGATTTTAATCAATATTATTTGTAACATTTTTATTTTGACCTGTCCTTCTGATACTTACAAAAAATAAGTATCAGTGGTGGCGCATGCTTGTAATCCCAGCGGTTTGGGAGGTGGAGGCAGGAGGATTGCAAATTCGAGACCAGAGGCAGTCTGTCTCAAAAAAAGTAAAAGAATGGGCTGGGGGTGTCAGCTCAGTGGTACAGCACTTGCAAAGCATGCAAACGCGAGGCCCTGGGCTCAACCTCCAGTACCACACACACACACAAAAAGTGTCACTTTCAAGTGACTGTTATTATAACTTTTCTGAGGGGTGCCATAACCACTCGAGACTTTCCCTGGGAGGGTCTAAATGTCTTCAGAGAAGATATTTTTGTACACAGAGTCATCTCATAAAAAGACTTGTTACAATTTTATATTCATTTCTAAAATTTTTAATGTTTGATTAATGACTTATGCTTAAATTTTTTCATCAACAGTCTAAAAATACCTCCTGATTGCACTACTGAATTAAATCATCATGCATATTTGTTTCTCCAAAGCACGTTTGACAAACATGATTTGGTAAGCTTTTAGCTGCAGTTTTCTATATGTGATAAAATATTTTTGTGTGAATGATTTTTCTCTATTCCCTTAGCAATGGGATGCTTATGTAGCCAGAAACTTTAAACTCTCTAAACTAGCAAAAATATTTTCTAGATTACTTTTATTGTTTTGTCAAGATGAAAAAGAAAAGCAAGTAGACAGGGGACCTTTGGTGGGGAGGGAAGTGGAGGGTCATGAGAGGGTAAAGGGGAAGTTAATGTGAGCAATGGACAATGAAATGCATGTATGGAAATGTCATAATGAGGCTCACTAAGTTGTACATTAAAAATTACTAATAGCCGGGCACGGTGGCGCACACCTGTAATCCCAATGGCTTGGGAGACGGAGGCAAGAGGATTGTAAATTCGAGACCAGAGGCAGTCTGCGTAACTTAGTGAGACCTTGTCTCAAAAAGTAAAAAAAAAGAGGCTGGGGATGCAGTTCAGTGGTCCAGAACTTGCAAAGCATGGAAGTGTGAGGCCCTGGGTTCAACCCCCAGTACCACAAAAAAAAAAAAAAAAAAAAAAAAAAAAAAAAAAAAAAAAAAAAAAAAAAAAAAAAAAAAAAAAAAAAAATTACTAATAAAAAAAGTTAAAAAGAAAAGTTAAAAAATGGGGCAAAAAAGACTAAATATTTTAGTTTCATAGGTTTTCTTACATACATGTGAGGAATTTTCTTGACAAAATGTAAAATTTCCTATCATTTGTTAATTAGTTTTAAAAAGCATGGCTTTATTAGACAAGGAAGCTGTTGTGTTGGGAAACTGTTCTCTTACATATCCAATGTTGTATTACTTCCTTGTGTATCTTCAGGATAGAGATTGTGCTTTGTCACCTGATGAGCTTAAAGATTTATTTAAAGTTTTCCCTTACATACCTTGGGGGCCAGATGTGAATAACACAGTTTGCACAAATGAAAGAGGCTGGATAACTTACCAGGGATTCCTCTCCCAGTGGACGTGAGTACAGAGCTCTCCTCTTTCCTTTAGAGTCACAACTAGTTTAAAATTATGGTGTATTGTTGTTAGTTGCCATCCCATTGGTGTTGGACTCACAGTGACCCTATGTACAACAGGCAAACAGTACTGTTGGTGCTTCTCTGCTATTTATAGGGTTTTCAATGGCTGTGTGGTGTTTCACATTTGTCATTTTATAAGCTTGTCAGATCTTATGAAATGCTTCAGTCCTAATTACCTATAACTAGGATTTGCAGTTACTGCTAAATGTCTCTAAGATGAACTATGTTGTTGTTAGGTGCCATCAAGTTGATGTCAGACTCAGCAACCCTACGTACAACAGGCGAAACACTATTATTAGCGCTTTTGTGCTATTCATAGGGTTTTCAATGGCTGAAAGTTGAACTATAGATGTTCTATAAATGTATCAGGAAGGAATTATTTTCTTTTGGATGATGTACTGGGAAACTGTAATCTTCAAAATGGAACTAAATTTTAGTACTTTTTGTTTGATTAAGAGAATTGGAAATGTCATTCACATTGCACAAATCTTAGTCCTTCAGTATTTGAGGAGAAGCATATTTTACTGAACACTGAAGACTTATTATGTTATCTGTTGTTAACTGTTTGTTTGTAATATATTCTTAGTAAAACTTAGTGAAGATTTGTCTACAACCTAGTTATAGCATTGTTGATGTGCCCAGGTGTTAAGGGAATTCTCTGGTCTTGCATGGTGACATTACTTTAGTCTTAGTGAGACTAACTTTCAACATTAGGATCTTTCTTTTTTCAAATACACCAGAAAGGCTAACTAATTTTAGGTACTTTTCAGTTATTTTTGTACTTTTGTCAGACCTTTTCCAATCTGTTTAATTATTAAATCTTCAACTGGGCAATGTGTGCAGGACACTGTGTATTAAGTAGGGAAGCACGTAGCAGAATACATCCCTACTGTAGATTTTACCAGCCACTCACTGCTCGTTTGTGTGCCCTTCCTTTCTTTGGTAAGTGGGATAAAGAGAGGAGCTTCTCTTCATTTTGCATTCTCATCTCCTCTTCCTCTACTATAAGAATGGCAGTGTAGGAAAAAGCATGGTTGGGCACATAGGAAATGAAAGCAATCTGACAAACACTATCTGGGTCTGGTGGATAACATTTTTTGAACTGTTGGATTTTTTTTTCTATGAATGTTCATTGAGCAACCTTTCACCTTATAAACTCTCGCCTTTCTTAGGCTTACAACCTACTTAGATGTACAGCGATGCCTAGAGTATTTAGGCTACCTAGGCTATTCCATACTGACTGAACAAGAGTCTCAAGCTTCAGCCATTACAGGTAAGCACCTAGATACTATTCAGTTCATAATTAAGAACTTTTTTTAAGATTCCAGTTTTAAATGTTATAAATAGTAAAGATAAACTCTTCATTAGTCTTTTATATCTACACTCTATAAATTTTCCTTATGATTTGGTAATTTCTTTTAAGTTGATATGCTTGATTTTATTGTTTATCAAAAAAGGAAGAGTAGAACTTTTGCTTCTAGTCTACTCTCTTAGAGTACTCGACTGATGAAAATGAGGGAGAGCTATGGGCATTAAAGGATTTACCAGTCTACCTTGTATATCAATTGTCTTTAAATATTAAGAACAATGGGCCAGACATGGTGGCCCATGCCTTTAATCCCAGCACTCAGGAGATAGAGACAGGAGAATCATGAGTTCTATGCCAGTCTGCGCTTCTTAGGAAGACCCTGTCTTGGGAGATAGAGGCAGGAGGATTATGAATTTGAAGCCGTGTTGGGCTACATAGTAAGTTACAGGCCAGCGTGGGCTACATGGCCAGACCCTACCTCAAAAAACAAAAACAAAAAAAGCCTACTAACACATGATCTTGAGCTAGTTATACATCTGCGCAGCTTTGTAATTTTTTTCCTTATTAATAAAACCTTTCATAGATCTTGTAGTATAAATCAGGCATTCCTGCCAAAGCAATTCCTTTATTGATCCACTCAGTGAAAATCCATAGGTATGGAAATAAATTAAGGAATTGGTAATTTTAGGAGTTTCTTATATCCCACTTTGTATAAAATCTGCTATATCTTACAGGAAGCCCTAGCCCAAGAAGACAGCCTTTCTCAGATTGACAGAGCAAGTACTCTTTAAAGGACTTAACCAGCTGGGTGTAGTGGTGCACACCTATAAACCTAGTGACTCAGGAGGCAGAGGCAGGAGGATTGCAGGTTTGAAGCCAGAGGCAGCCTGCATAACTTAGCAAGACCCTATCTCAATTTAAAAAAATATAAAAGAGAACTAGGGGGGTCCAGCTCAGTGGCAAAGCACATGCAAAGGATACACAAGGCCTAGATTTAGCCCCCTAGTACTGCAGAAATAATAAATAAATAAATAATAAAATAAAATACTTAACAAAGTAGACGGTATTTAATTCAGCACCAACTAGTAAGAAACTAATTTCTAGACAGCTATGAGCTTCTTTAACTCAACATATTGTAGGCATCTTTGTATATCAATAATTTTTATACATCTTTAATGTGAAATAATGTGTCATTGTATGGATATTCTGAAACTTATTTAACTATCCCATAATTATTATGTATTTTTATCATTTTCGGTTTTTGCTACAATCAATCAGTAGTGCCTCTGGTGAACTCTGCCTTAGTTGCATCTTTGGGTATGTTTACCTAGGTCTCTTTACCTCAAGAAAAGATGCTCCATTATGCTGATTATACAGTGTTGTTTTCTAGCCTGCCTCTTTTACAGATTTACATTTGAAAGGCCAGGTAACCCCAGAGTACAAACACTTTTCTCATTTATAGATTACAGTTTTAAGAAGAAACAGATTTCAAATAGGATCTTTTAATTTATAATTTGCCATGACAGTAATTTGTGGGCTGGGATTTAGCTCAGTTGGTAGAGCGCTGTGCTGCAGTCTCTGAGGTCCCAAGTTCAATTCCCAGCACCGCAAAAATGGAAGAAGGGCCTGGCAATCCACTCCCAAGGCAATCCCGAAACAGCCATTGAAAACCTTATGAGGGTCGCTATGAGTCGGATACCGACTCGACAGCACCTAACAACAACAACATGGCAGTAATTTATCATAGAAAATTAGATGGGATATAATGTTAGTTGTACTCATAATTTTTATTCATTTTTAGGATATTTTCCTAGTGGAAATATACTATTTTTTTAATGATGAAGCAAATATTATTTAGTTACTGGAGATTTCACTGTATAGTCAACTTTCAGAAATGCATCTTTCCCACTAAGTGATACCTTTTTGCATTATATTTAGTACTTTATTTCACATGCACCTTAACTGTTATATATTTGTTTATAGATTAAACACTGCACATAAGTGATAAACAGTAATACCTAATTTTTCAGAAAGTGCAATGGAGGTTTAATGTGAGTTTTAAGTGGTACATATTTAGTGTAGTTTTGTTTTTCTTTTCAGTAACAAGAGATAAAAAGATAGACCTGCAGAAAAAACAGACTCAAAGAAATGTGTTCAGATGTAATGTAATTGGAATGAAGGGCTGTGGGAAAAGTGGAGTTCTTCAGGCTCTTCTTGGAAGAAACTTAATGGTGAGAGTTCTCAGCATATAGAACTTCATCCAACAAATTTTTATAGTAATGAGTTTACATAATTTTTATAGTCATTAACTCTTTTAGATGATTACTAGAATTTGTTTGGCCTATGTATATTAGTATGATGTTGTTGCTGTTAGGTGCTGTCAAGTCGGGTCCGACTCATAGCAACCCTATGTACAACAGAACGAAACACTCTCCAACACTGTGCCATGCTTGGCACTATTGTCAGTGCTTCTCTGCTATTCATAGGGTTTTCAATGGCAGATTGTTTTGAAAATGGATTTTCCCTAGCCTTTAGTACCTGGTATTCCCAGGCAGTCTCCTACCCAAGGACTAACCAGGCTGACTCTGCTCAGCTTCCAAGAGCAGGCGGGATTGGATGATAGGGTGCTATGGTTGCAGAGAGTATGCAAGTAATACAGTCTAAGTGAAGCAGTAGCACTGGGCGTGATGGCACATACCTATAATGCCAGCACTCAAGAGTTTGAGGCAGGAGGATTACGAATTCTAAGCCAGCCTGAGCTACATGGTGAGACCCTGCCTAGAAAAAAGAAAAGAAGATAGCTAAAGTGTAACAGTGGGGGAGTGGGAGCTGGGATTTAGCACGGCTCTGCAGTCTCTGAGGTCCCAGATTTGATTCCCAGCGCACAAAAATGGGAGAAGGTTGTGGCAATCCACTCCCAAGGCAATCCCGAAACAATAAGCCATTGAAAACTCTATGAGGGTCACTATGAGTTGGACACAAATCGACAGCACCTAACAACAACAACAACAACAACAAAGTATAACAGTAATCCTATTGAACTATCTTTATATTGTTTCATTGGTGCTATCATTTGTCATTTCTTTAAAATCAGTATTTAGATGAGGATTAAACAACTACATATATGAAAGTTACTTAACACAGCTAACACAGTCCTTGGCATGTAGTGAATGGACAGTAAATGTTTCAGATTGAATACTGCACATAGTTCTGATTACTCCCTTGAGTAAGATGATTGATGTGTTTTTTGATTAGTCTCATCAAACCAAATTATATGATAACAATTGCCAACAATTAGAATCTGCATGAGATTCTAATCCGCGTCTGATTTTTTTTTTAGCCCTCTAAAACTGTTGAAAGGATACAGATTAAATTCAAGAATAAATGGCACTTTCAATAATACGTTTACTGCTGGGCGAGGTGGCCCACGCCTGTAATCCCACCTGTAATCCCACCGGCTCGGAGGTGAAGGCAGGAGGATCGTAAATTTGAGACCAGAGGCAGTCTGCGTAATTTAGCGAAACCCTGTCTCAAAAAGTAAAAAGAAAAAAAATGGGCTGGGGGCACAGCTCAGTGGTCCAGCACTTGCAAAGCATGCAGGCGCGAGACCCTGGGTTCAACACCCAGTACCACAAAAAAAAAATTAAATTAAAATAATAATAATAATACGTTTACTTCCTTTTTTTTTTTTTTTTTTTTTT
>VMDO01016211.1:0-28135 GCA_007922755.1 Pedetes capensis | reverse complement strand
TACTGTAATATCTTAACCACGAATTTTGAGATATTTGGTTCTATTTTCAGAGACAGAAGAAAATTCGTGATGATCATAAATCCTACTATGCGATTAACACTGTTTATGTGTATGGACAAGAGAAATACTTGTTGGTAAGAACTTCTGTGATAGATTTTAATTATTGGGTACATTTTTAAATGACCCTGAAACAAAATGGCTTAATTTAATGGCTGTATGTAGAACTTGCTTGTGATTTTTTCCATCATTGGAATGTGAATTCCTTGATCTGTGTAATTATTACACAAGTACAAATATAAGTAAAAATTCATCTATTTGTACACTTAATTATATGTTAACTCTACCTCAATAAGAAAGTAAGACAAGAAAAGATGAACTCCCCTTTTACTTTCTTCTATTTTGATTGAAAAAAAAATTTCATTACTATTAACTTAAAATTAATATGAAAACAATACTGGTGCTTGGTAGTTTAATCTGAATCAAGATTACCTGTTTAGCAGAGAGGAATATAGACTAAAAATGTATGAAAGGAGGATCTAACTGGAAAGGTAGCATGAAGTACAGTACAAAGAGATTATATGCTCTTGTTGGATCTAGTCATTTCAGTTTCAACCTTGGTCCACCATTGATTAGTTATGTGATCTTGGGAAAGTGGCTTACTCTGTGTGACCCTAAATTTATTAAGTTACTTCCTTAATGAAATAATAAGAAATAATAAGAACTAGAAAAAGGTTGTTCTCTTTCCATGTCTTTTTTGGAAATAGTTTCTTTTGCCAAATGATCACATTGAATATTATACATGTTTTACTTTTTCTGATAAAAGTTTGTCAGCTTCTTATTAAATCTTGTTTGTCTCCTATTCTGCTCCTGTAGTTTTAAATATTGACTACTCAGTATATATTGTTGACTATTAATTTTCTTGTTTTCTTGTTCTTACGTTATTCTTTGCAAGTCATATCTTTCATGTTTCTGACTCTGCTATCATAGTGCTACAATAATGTTTTATTTGGAATATGTCTGACTCTGCTTTTACCTTCCCAACAAAGATGCACTATCTTCTATAATTCAGTACTGAATTTTTCTCTCATTGGATCATTGTCACATCATAGAAGGGATTTTTTTTTTTTTTTTTTTTTTTTTGGTACTTTCAAGAAGGGAGTTTTTAAAAGAAGTTTTATAGTAAACATTAAAGAGTGGACAATGACATAGGACAAAATGACCTTGTATAAGAGTCATTTGCTTTGTGTTTTTGATTAATGGGAAGAAAAGGTGATATGGTAGAAAAGAAAATACACTTGGCAATCAAAAGTGAGTTCAAATTTTGGTGTGATGACTTCTTAGATATGTTTTCTTTTGTGGTTAACTTAATCTTTCTAGCCTGTCTCCTTATCTGTGGAATGTAGACAGTGCACATTAAAGGGCCTACCCCCTCCCCCCAGATTAGTCATTCTTTAAATGTTAGCTTCAGTAGAGTCTTAATCACCATTTTCAATCTGCAAAATCAGAAGATACTTGTTTATCTATACTTCCTATTTCTAAAAATGGTCTGAAAAGTTACATTTAAGTAGTACTTTTTTAATTAGGGAGTTCAGTTGAACAAGTTATAATATATCATGACTTTGTGCATCAATATTATGATACTTACATTTCTCATTATCTTTTTCTTTTTACAAGTTGCATGATATCTCAGAATCGGAATTTCTAACTGAGGCTGAGATCATTTGTGATGTTGTGTGCCTGGTATATGATGTCACTAATTCCAAATCCTTTGAATACTGTGCCAGGATTTTTAAGGTTTGTTGCTTTTATGCACTATGACTAAATACAACTTTATATGGGGTTTAAATGGAATTGCAATGTGATGTTTCCTAACTAGAAAAAAGAAATAAAATCATTTATGGAGCTTTTAAAAAAATACATATATCTTTACCCTATCTCTAAAGGTTCTTATTTCATTCTACAATGGCAGAGTTCCAGACATATCTATTTAAAAAAAATTTTTTTCCCACACATGACTTTGATGTGCATTTCTGATTAAGAACTTTTGCATTAATGGAGGGTCTTGACTGTTACAAATGCATATCAATTATATGTTGCCATTTACCCCAAGAATAACAGCCAGAGCAAGAGGGTAAACCAGAGCCTTGGAAAGTATATCAGTCACTTTGAGATTATCAATAAGAGTCAATAGAAGGAAAAAGCTGTATGTACACGGGTATTTATTCCAGCATTGTACTAGCAAAAACTGGAAATAACTCAGATGACTAACATTAGAAGGATAATTTTCCAAGTTAAAATAATCTAATACAATACTAGTTGTTGTTGTTGTTAGGTGCCGTCGAGTCGTGTCCGACTCATAGCGACCCTCATAGGATTTTCAATGGCTGACTGTTTCAGGATTGCCTTAAGAGTGGATTGCCAGGTCCTTCTCCCATTTTTGTGGTGCTGGGAATTGAACTCGGGACCTCAGAGACTGCAGCGCAGCACTCTACCAACTGAGCTAAATCCCAGCCCAGTACAATACTAAGCACCATTAAAAACAATAGTTTTGCTGGACACACACCTGTCATCCCAGCAATTTGGGAGGGAATGGCAGGAAGATCATAAGTCAGAGGCCAGAGGCAGCCTGTGTAACTCTGTGACTCTGTCTCAAAAATGTGAGCCGGGGGCAGTGGCACACACCTGTAATCCAAGCGGCTTGGGAGGCAGAGGCAGGAGGATCGCAAGTTCAAGACCAGAGGCAGTCTGCATAGTTTAGTGAGATCCTGTCTCAAAAAGTAAAAAAATGGGCTGGGGGTACAGCTCAGTGGTCCAGCACTTGCAGAGCATGCAAGTGCGGGACCCTGGGTTTAACCCCCAGTACCACCAAAACATAAAAAATAAAAAATAGAAAGGTTAAAAAAAAAAGTAGTCTAGGGATATGGCTCAGTGGTAGAGCACTTGAGAGTATATGCAAAGCCCTAGGTTCAACCCCCCAGTACCTCCAAAAGGAAGGAAGGAAGGAAAGGTGGGTGGGTAGGTGGATGGAAGAAAGGAAGGGAGGGAGGGAGGAGGAGGGAAGAAGTTTTAAATTCTGAAGAGCAGAGGACATGCAGCATTACATGTTTAAATAGTTATGTCCAGCATGACTGCAACTATATAAACATGTGAGTACATGTGCTCAAAGACTAGAGGTAATGGGAAAAAAATGAAAATACCTTTCTTTAGTATAGAAGTTACACAGATTTCTTTTTATTTCAACAAGTTTTTTTTTTAATTTAAAAAATATGTTTTAAAAAATTACAGTGAATCTAAAAATTGGGATAGATCTGTTTTGTTACCCATATTAGAAAAGAGGTCTTAGTTATGCTTTTTTTTTTTTATTTTTTATATTTTTGGTGGTGTTGGGGATCAAACCCAGGTCCTCACACATGGTAGGCAAGCACTCTACCACTGAGCTACATCCCTGACCCCAGTCATACTTATCTAAGACTAACTGAGATTACTACCAAACTTTGCCTCTTGGTTCATTTTCTCTCTATGAAACTACTGTTGCTTTGTCTATCCAGAGAAAATTTTTAGTTTGCATTTAGTTAAGTAATAATTCTTGAACTTGCCATCAGATTTTGATTTCATTTTTTATTCCATAGCAACACTTTATGGATAGCAGAACACCCTGCTTAATCATAGCTGCAAAATCAGACCTGCATGAAGTTAAACAAGAGTATAGTATCTCACCCACTGATTTCTGCAGGAAACACAAAATGCCTCCACCTCAAGCCTTCACTTGCAATACTGCTGATACACCCAGTAAGGATATCTTTGTTAAATTGACAACAATGGCCATGTACCCGTAAGTACTTGCTTTGTTTTCATGTTCTTGTTGCATGGTTCATAATAACATTGCATGCCATTATTAGCCATGAAGGGGGCATCTTTGTCACACAGTTGTTCAGCAACAGAAAGAGACTTTGTGATGAGAAGGTACAAATTTGAGCAACTGCAAGTTTGGTTTGGGTGTTATAATAAAAAAATACAAACAGTGCTTCTGACAATATTTGTATATATTTTGTAGGTCTCTTAACAGAATAGTACAATATAGCACAGCCTCCCACCCAGCATTAAAAAATAGTCCTTACTGTAATAAAGTGGGGTTGGGTTGGCATCATGTTGCTTTATGGTTATAAGGCATTTCCATATGAACACAAAGATTTTTATATATTTTTGGTATTGATTAATTGACCTTGAGTATGTGAAGGATCCTAAAATTTTGTGAATTTATATTGAACATATATTTTATGTTTGAGTTCAGGATATGATGTCTTTTCTAAAGTGCTGTAAAAAGTAGTTGCAATCAGAATTTCCACCATATATATATTTTGCAATTGTTATGAGCCACATATTTCATGTACATTTATTATATATCGATACATGCTTATGTATAAGCACATAACTGTGGTTTTCTTCATAGTTTACTAACTGCCTTAAAATTGCATGATTCTTAATGACATTCTTCTCAAGTAGTGTGTTTATATAAATTGTTTTGTAACAAAATAGTTTTTCAGGCAGTGCGTTTCTCAGGATTTTATAGCTTATTCTATTTATTAGTATGTTAATCTCTAAATTATTTTTCTTACGAAAACTACAGTGTAAAATAATTATCAATCATTGGTATCAATCAGGATTGAGGGTTTCCAGAAAGATGTTAACTTGTAAAGAACTTTACTGGTATTCTATTAACTAATACTTTTAAAAAAATGCAGCAGACCTTTGAATTTCTATTTGTATAGGAAGCCAAGTCAGTCCTTTAATATAAGATAAGCAAACCTTATTTATGTTTTACCTTTGCTTTAAAACTCTCATGTATGTTATCTACAGAGAGGATCATTACAGAGGCAGACTCTCCCGAGACATGGGCAACACTGATAGAATAGAGAATTTGAGAAAAGTCTGGGTCTTTCTAAAAACTGCTTTGTAAGTTACTTTTTCTTTATGACTTCTGTGGGATTTTGTTGACATTTCTTATAGGATGACCAAATCTCCTTTCTTCCTGTAATTAATATTTAGTAATATCTAGAAACGCACTGCTTGGTCAGACTTACTGCCTAACTATACATTATGGTGTCTTCTTTACTATGCAAATATGCTTTTAAAAAATCTTATCAGTAACTATAACTTTTTTTAGATCTGCATCTTTAAAAGACTTTACTATAATTCTTGTATATGTGTATATATGATAAATGTACATACATGGACATTTGTTTATATAATTAATCCCAAACTACTTCTCATGAAGCATCTCCCTGTTGCTAAGCATACTTTGCATCTCTCCTTTTTGGTGGGTGGAGCCTTGTGTATGTGGAAGAGTCAGATTCAATTTATAAAATTACAGTTGGATTCCAGTATGACAGCTGGCAGTGACTTAGTAGCGGTAACACAATCATCATTGCAAGTCAGGTTTTAAAAGGGAAAGTCTCAGCATTAATTCTCAAAATTAATTCTTGTTTTTCTTCATGTTGGGAATTAGGCATTATTGGGATGCTGCTAATCTCCGCAACCATACCACCGTGTGCTGTGGTCTCATCAGTTCTCACAAGTTAAACCAAGGCAGATTGGGCCAGTCCTTTGACTGAGAAGCCTCTAAAAATGATCAGGTGTTACAGGAAGTGATGGCATTGATTCATCAGGTGGTGCTCTTCTGAGCGAGTTCTGGGCCAGTACCTCTTCATGGGTGGTGTGGTGGCTTTGTATGTCTGAGTGGCTCTGACCACTGAACAGTCATTGGAGACCCTCTACTTTGGTAGTCAGAGTGTAGGTGAAATGGGTTGCCTCATGTGCCTGCACTAACTAGTGCAACTCCACTCAACCAGAAAGGAGTCAGAAAGCCTCCCTAAATTTCATAACTGATTTTAATTGGATCCATTGCTGATTTTTACATCCTTACCCAGAGTTTCATACTATCATACTTAGCTGCTATGTTTTGGTAGCTGATGAAATTAACCCTGTATTTTGTTCTAGTGGAAATTTATGAAGCACTTTGATTTCCTTTGGGAGCCAGGTGCTTGATGAATTAAAGACGATGTTGTTCATATCTTTTCAGGGTTGAATATACTCGTCTTTTGGCTCTTGTGTATTTGTCACTCTTCTCCTTCCTGGTTTCAGGCATGTGTGTATACTGAGGGAGGAGGAGGAGGAGGGAATGGATATTTAGATGCTAGCAAAAACCTTGTCCTTTTGGTTGGTGCTATGGCTTACTCAGTTTTAATTTTTATTAATTTAGATGAGGGTGCCATCTATTGCTGTGCATATTTATTCCACTAAAACTCATCTAATAATAATTCCATCCCCCCTCCAAAAAAAAAAAAAAAAAAAAAAAAGAAAAGAAAAGAAAAAAGAAGAAAAGCCAAAGCACTAGCTAATGTTCCCTAGATTTTCTATAGGGAGGGAGAATGAAGCTTTTACTGCTTTTTATGTTTTTGGTAAATGTGGAATTCTGCACAACTTTAGCATGCCCCACACTGTCTTTTTCCTTTCTACAAAGAGTGTTGCTTATGCCTACATCTTTTTTTTTAAGTTGGCACACCCTGAATTGTGCCATATTTGTAAGAACTCAACCCTGTCCTTCTGTGTGTTTTCGCAGCCATGCCCGGTTACGCTGTATGTGCACCTGCAACAGGTGTACATTTTGCATCTGTCAGAACTTCCTCAACTCAGACTTGCTGCAATCTGTAAAGAACAAAATCTTCACTGCAGTTCTTAACAGGTTCTTAACTTTATTTACTGGGTACCAGGCATTCTGTAAAAGTACAAAAGAAAAAAGTGGATAACTATTTATTATACAGATACTCACCACAAAGACAACAAGCCAACTGATGCCCAACTAACTTCGACTAAATTTATCACTGTCATGACAATGTTTAGTTTTGGAAGCATCCTTAATATTTTTAAATTAGTAGGTGTATTTTGAGTATCAAATAAAAATTTGTATTTTTTAAATTAGGCAAGTTAAAATTATCTTTCATATTGGAAGGTAATATGTATAGAGAGATTAAAATCTTTTGGCTATGAGTTGAAGAAATAGATTAGGACTTTTGTAGTGAGGAAAAGGCATGTTGATTCCATATAAAAGATGTTGTATTATACTGTACTTAGCTTATGTCCGCATAATATATCTTATTAAAACCATACTAATGTGAACAATATTTTGGATTTGAAAAATTCTCTGTTCTTGAAACCATTTATAATTACAATATATGTTTATTGTTTTAAAAGTACCTGGAATGTTTACTTAAAAGAATATGGTTTCTGGGAAAGAGGATAAAAACCAACTTTAACAACCGGAAGGAATATGGGAAAGAAAAAGAATTTGTAGTACTGGTTTTTGAGGTCTTTATAATTGAGCCAAAGCATGAAATATTCCTATGAAGTAATATGCTTTTTAAAAAGAAGGAAAATACTGGACATAGTGGTGCATGCCTTAATCCCAGCACTCAGAAGGCTGAGGCAGGAGGATCGCTGTGCGTTTGAGACCAGGATTTATTCATTCCCTCAGAGCAATGAAGTTGGAAGGTTATGTTCTTATTCTGATGATGCTACCTTTGAGCAAATAAGTTTCATATTTTTAAGAATTTAAAAGCCTATGTCATATTAATTTATACCTGATGTCAAATTTGTGTGGGTCTAAGGATGAATTAGATTTTTAAAATAATTTAAATATTATTGGGAGCTGGACCTGATTAAATGGATGATCAAGTTAAATAACAGATTTTGGTTAGAAATGGCTCAGTTATTTGGTCCACCCTTGAATACTCACTGAGGCCCAAACTCCACCTATATCAAATGATCATGGTTTGTGTCCAACAGTAATATAGTAGCTGTGTCTATGAAATGGTGAGACTGGGTCTTTTCAGTACTGTGGGGTTGAACCCAGGGCCTCACACATTCTTTGTAATTGCTCTACCACTGCGCTGCACCCCCAGCCCATTTTTTACTTTTTATTTTGAGACAGAGTCTTGCTAAATTACACAGGTTTCCTCTGGCCTTAAACTTGCCGTTTTCTTACCTCTGCCTCCCATATTGCTGGGATTACAGGCATGTGCCACTGCACCCAGCCAAGGCTGTTTCTAATGTGAGTCAGAAAGTAATTTTGAAGGCATTCTAAAAGTTTCAGTGACGTTTTGAGCACTAATGACTCTAGAATAAGGATGTAGCCATCTAAGGGGACTGCTTTAAAGGAATTACTACATTCATTTGTGGTAAAGTTCTGCCTCTGTCCTATGAGTGCATTTTGTAAAGGAGTAACCCAGGCCGCTTCCCTCATAATAACTGAGAAAGTACAAGGCTAGTTCAAACCAAACAACATTCAGGAGCTCTGGTTTTTGGAATCTTAAGAGTTGGAGAGATTCTAGAGTTCATCTGGCCTAATCTCCTGTTAGAATAACTTGCTAAGGGCCTTCCTGAGAAACTGCTGTTTATTTGCTGATGGCTTTCTTCTTTGGACAGGGTTTTTGCTTTTACTTTTTTTTTTTTTTTAACTAAAATGTTTTCCCAATAACTTTCTCTCCTTTAGTTTTAGTTCTGCCCTTTAGAACAACATACGACTATTCTACTCCCTCTTCAACATAGCAATCCTTCAGACATTTGAAGACGACCATCATGTCTCCCCTAATTTTCTCTTCTCCAGGTAGAACATCCCCATTTCTTTCAGCTTTTTCTTAGATGATTTTTAGTGTCCTCATCATTCCTAATTGTCCTCATATGAATGCCCTTTAAGTTTGCAGAGTACCTCTTATGAGGTGCCACCAAGAATGGATTACAATGTTCCAGATGAGGTCTGAGTAGTCTAGAACAGTGGGCAGTCATGTTCTACACTTAGTACAGCACCTATCTAGTGCATGAATTAACTTTTTAGCAGCCCATCCCACTGTTGACATATATTGTCTTGGGGTTAACTGAAATCAGACTTTTTTATATGAAGTGTTATTAAGACAAATGCCCCTTGCTCTTGAGTTTTGTGTATTTAACATTTTTAATTGATTCTTAATGTGAACATACATATATATCTATTGTCATATTCTTTTTAGTCCATTTGTTCTAGGTCAGTCATTTCAAACATTATTTCTATCATTTGTCCTATTATATATCACTCTCAGCATTTTGTTATTTGCAAATTTGGTAGGTATGTCTCTTATCTTTCAAGTTACTGGTTGAGAATAATGTTGAATATAAGAGGTTGGAGAGAGAGAACTAAAGCAGACAAGCCCTATAGTACGCAACTAGAGAACACCATTGACAGGTCCAAAATTCTTAGGGAAGGATTTTTCAGTGAGTTAAAAATACATTACTGGGGAAAACCATATATATATATTATATATGTATATGCATATATATGTATATGTATGTATGTTTGTGTGTATATATACATACATATATATATAATTGAGCCAGGCACCATGGCACATGCCTATAATCCCAGCTTCTTGGAAAGCTGAGGCAGGAGGATTGCAAGTTCAAGACCAGAGGATAGCCTGTACAATTTAGCAAGACCCTATCTCGAAATTAAAAAATTAAAAAGGGGTTGGGGATACAGCTCAGTGTTAGAATGCTTGCCTAGTGTAAGCAAGGCCCTGGGTTCAACCTCTGCCGCTTAAGGGAAAATTAATAATTTATATATGTATATATATGGAAAAGTGAAGCCAGATGAAATGACATACACCTATAATCCCAGCACTTGGGAAGTTGAGGCAGGAAGATTACAAGTTGAGTGCCAGCCTGGGCTACACAGTGAGTTTGAGGCCAGCCTGGTTACACAGCAAGACCCTATCTCAATAAAGTAAAATAAACCAAAAAATAAAATAAATATTATTATCCAGTCTACATTTTATTTTCAGGAAGTGTTTTTCTGAAATTACTGTGTAATTTTTACCACTTTCATCTGACCTACCAATGTAGTAATTTCATCTAAACAGGAAGTGACATCTGTTTGGTGTCTTGGTGAACCTACCTTGGCTGGTTTCAAACCCAGCTGATTGCAAACCGCCTATTTTACTATCTATACTAAAAGCTTTTGATTGCCCATGACAGTAGATTGATCATTTTCTGTATCACTGATGACAATTTTTTTCCTAAATCAGTTTTAATCAGCTTCCAAATGAAATAGGTTAAGTGTGCCTTAAACTGATATGCTTCCTCATAATAAATTATTCTGTACAGTGATCCTCAGAGAGAAATCATTATATTTTTTCATCTCTATTTATAAACTATCAGTAATTTAATAGCAGTGTCAGTACCTATTGCTAACATCTGGTAATCAAGAATGGAAAGATGATTTGGGAAACCAATGTACTTTTCAGAGTACCTCCTTATCCCTGTTGGTACTTTACTCATTTATTTGATAGAATTATAGTGAAATTATAGGGTTTTTTTTTTTTTTTTTTTTTGGTACTGGGTTATTGAACCCAGGGCCTCATATATGTTTCTGTAAGTGCTCAACCACTGAGCCATACCCCCAGCCCATTGTAGGATTTCTATATTGATGTTTCTTCTATAGTTTATAAAAAGATATGGATAAGCAGAGTAGCTGAGTGGAGGCCAAAAAGTCAGTTCCCAAAGGGCCTAGATAAAAGATGCAAATGAATGAGAGGCCAAGTGTAAGAAATGAGGAGAAGTAGGCGTTGTTGATAGGCTCTGTCTAAAGGAGGCAGCCACCGTTCAACTATAGCCCTTTCTTGTTGTACAGGCCTTTCTTGTTGTGTGGCCAGATTTTCTGATTCTACAAAGACTTCAAGTTTTTTATGTGAAATTTCCTGATATTTGACAAATAGCAATTTAAAAACTTTAAAAGTAATCAGATACAAGTTTACAGATCACCAGTTTGCAACCTTAGTCTTAAGGTAGTCATGAAATGAGGCAAACAAAAAGGACATCTAAGGAATGGAAATGCCTCTGTTCCCCTCCACTCCATAGTTTTCTCTTGTCCCAAGAAAAAGAATTTATTTATGTATTTGGCTTTTTTTAATGGACTAAGCAAGGACTGTTTTTTTTTTAATGTACGACTTAATGGGTCTCATTATGACATTTCCGTACATACATTTCATTGTACATTGCTCATGTTCATTTCCCCCTTAAAGAAAAAGAATTTCGATAGTGGGGTGAGAGTAGAACTTCTTTTCCTTATTACTTCTCAGGCTTTGGCAGCCTTTGGTAGTTGATCACTATTGGTTTGCCATACTTTTGTTGTTGTTGTTAGGTGCCATCGAGTCGTGTCAGACTCATAGTGACCCTATGTACAGCAGATCAAAACACTTCCCAATTCTGTGCCAGGCTAACGATCTTATTTGTGTTTAAGCCCATTGTTGCAGACACTGTGTCAATCCATCTGGTGGAGGGTTTTCCTCTTTTGCGTTGACCTGCCACTCTCCCAAACATGATGTCCTTCTCCAGGGATTGATCTCTCCTGACTACATGTCCAAAATACGTAAGACGCAGTTTGGCCATTCTTGCTTCCAAGGAGCACTCTGGTTGCACTTCTTCTAAGACAGACACACCTTAATGTTGCATAAGTAAAAAAAAGATTAATTAAAAATTATTTAAGGATTTTTCACTGAACTTCATTCAGTAAGGAAGGTTCCTACTTACCACTAAGTCTTAAGTCTTTATTTTCAGGAATAAGAACTTTTAGGGCGCAGTGATGTGACTCAGTAGTACAGTGCTGGCGTAGCATTTGTGAGAGCCTGCATTAAATTCCAAGCACTACAAAACAACAAACAAAGAAGCAAACAATTTCCATGCTTAGTGTTTAATTTAGAATTGGAAAAGATTCTATAGTTTGTCATTTTTATTTAAGCAAAAAGTTTCATTAAATGTATGCATAAAAACTGGGCATAGAGGCACACACCTGCATTTTTGGCAACTCAGGAAGTGAAAGCAGGAGGATCTGGAGTTTGAGGCCAGAGGCAGCCTCTATAATTTAGCAAGCCTGTCTCAACTCAGAAAATAAAAAAGGGGCTTGGGGGTGCAGCTCAGTGGTAGAATGCAAAATATGTGTGAGGCCCTGGGTTCAGGCTTCCAGTTCCACAAAAAAAAAAAAAAAAAGAAAAAAATATATATATATTTATGGGAGGAGGGCCTGGCAATCCAATCCCAAGGCAATCCCAAAACAAGCAGCCATTGAAAACCCTATGAGGGTCACTATGAGTCAGATACCAACTCGACGGCACCTAACAACAACATATATAGATATGTATATGTATATACATATATATATGCAAAGAATTAAGTTAACAAAAATTGGTACATACATGTTAGTATCAAATTAGCACATTGTTTTTACTTAAAAATTTGGGTCATTAAAATAGAATTCACTACCAGCTATACTGTGTGTTTGAGACTACATTCTCCTGCTGTCTCATCCCTCCCACATCCTGATTTATTCATTCAGAATGCTTACTTTAAGTACCTGCTTTGGATAGGAACTTCCTATGAACTGAAGCCAAATTTGAAATTTGCCTTTAAGTACTTTTCTAAACATAATATTGCAAAAACTTTTTTTAAAACTTTGGTCATATTTTCAATGACTTTAGTCCATCCTGCTTAAAAAAAAAAAAATGAGTTTAGGTAGTTTCAAGAGGATACTTTCTGAAACTATTAGTTTTTCCCCTTTTACCAGAAAAATAGTATTTATTCTTGAGCTTATTTACTGGCACTACATATTTTAAGTGGAAAGTACTAATAAATTTTTTCTCTCCAATTTAATTGAATGTATATTGATTTGAACATGTAAGAGTAGGGGATTAGGGATTGAGCTCAGTTGGTAGAGTACTTGCCTAGCATGCACTGAGGCCTGGGGTTCAATACCCAGCACCACAAGAAAAAACAAAAGAAAACAAAAACAAAAAAATCATGTAAGAGTAGTGTTAAACACACCTATCTTGCATGTAACTTTGTTCTTGGTTACTGTGATCTCATTCTTCAAATCTAAAAGGGTTTATGTTTTTCTTTAGAATAATTTATGAATAACTAGAGGTATTTGAATTTGAATATATTCGGAGGGTAATTAACATGTGGTCAGATGATTTTATTCTTTGGGAATGCTTTCATTTCCAGTGGTATAAATCATGCTACTGGAGAAAAACACTTTTTGAATCTATTTTAATTTTTAAATACTTTTTAAATCTAAAAGTGATAAACTGGTTGTGGAGGAATGAGCTTGATTGTTGGTTTGAACTACCCAGGATTTTTATTTATGACTTATTATTCTGACTTGATAACATCTACTTTGCATGAAAATGTTTTTATATTATGGTGTTAGTTTGTCCTTTCCTTTAGGTGTTCATTTTTATTTGTGCTTTTCATTTTTTACGCCTCCTAATCTCTTTCACTGCTAGTTTCTGCATATTATCATCCCACTTCTATAATTTAATCAAAAAATTTTTTTACAATTTATATTTTGATGTGATTTCACTTGGTGCATATTTTGGCTTTAGGATTTTTTTTATTCCATTTTATTTGCATTAACCATATAAGTTACTTGCTCACTGTTATTTCTTAAGTTGAGTAGCAGCATTTTACTTTGGCAACGAAGTGCATAATTCACACAGTATCCTTAAAGATACAACGGATAGTTATTGTACCCATTTTTAATGTATTTTTAATGTATTTTTAAACTGACTATATGTGGCATTTATTTTATGCTACTCATTAATGACTTATCTCACTTATTCATATTGCTTAATTAATCACCCAACTTCTTCCTTTATGTAACTTAAACTCATGTTACTTCATACAGGAGCCTTTTTTAAAGAAGGGATTTTACTGTTGTCAGAATAAAATAAACTGCATTTTCATAGGATTGCTTTATGAAGAGGGTGGGTTCTTAGAATCTTAATATTGTTAGATGCTTGGAATCTAAGGGTTCTTAGAATACAATATTATACTAAAATAGCATATTTCAGGAAGTCTTGTTTTAGTTCCTTAGGAAACTTCTGTCTTCCCTGTATGAAGGTCCTTATAATACTATTCTTTGAATTTGTGTGCATAGTCAAATTTAAAATTATACAAGAATTTGTATTATAGATTTTCAATAAGTAAGAGGCTGCTTATAATTTTTAAAGGTTTTGTCATTTGGTTACTATATTAAAGGGCATGACAAGGTGAAGTTTGCCTAATTTGATCTTTAAATATCACCAGTCAACCTATAGATAGTGGAATACTTCCTATGATCATCTATAAATTTAGATTCTTCTACTGTTTGGTGACGCATTTCTTGACATTGATGCATATCTATGTCCTTTTCCAAAGTATGTTACTATTTAAACATGCTCAGTTAACAGCTTGCTTGTGATTTGTGTTACAGTTCATCTTTACCAAATCCTATATACTGCTTTCTTAGTCTATTTTGACAACTCTCTTATTGAACTTTTTTTTTTTTGATACTGAGGGTTGAGCCCAGGGACTCGAGCTTGCGTGCTTTCCAAAGCTGGACCACTGAGCTGCACCCCAGCCCATTTTTTTACTTTTTTAAGACAGGGTCTCTCTAAATTATGCAGACTGCCTCTGGTCTCGAACTTTCGATCTTCCCAAGTCACTGGGATTAGAGGCGTGTGCCACCACGCTGGCTTTCTTATTGAAATATTTCATATCTGGCTGGGGATGTGGCTTAGTGGCAGAATGCTTGCCTATTGCAAGTGCAAGGCTCAGGGTTTGATTCTCAGCAGCACAGTAAATAAATAAATAAATAAATAAACAAATAAAAAATTTTCATGCATTCTTGTTCAGTTAGGAGAATTGTCATTAAAATTATTATTAGCAGGGCTAAGGATGTAGCTCACTGGTCTCTACTTACCTTGAATACATGAGGACCTGGGTTTGATTCCCCAGACTGCAAAACAACAAAAAACAAAACCAGAAATCAGTAGCACTAGTGGCACTTTTTTAGTATTGTGGAGTTGAACCCAGGCCCTCACATATGCTAGGCAATTACCATACCATTGAACTGTAACCCTCTTTTTAATATTTTAATTTGAAACAGGATTTTCCTAAATTGCACAGGCTTCCTCTGGCCTTGAACTCAAAATCCTCTTGACTCAACCTCTCTAGTTTCTGGGATTACAGATAGGCTCAACTATATAACAGATTTTTTAAAGCAAAATAAATAAAATGTAACTGTTCAAGACTGCAGCACAGGTTGCCTCTGGCCTTAAACTTGTGATCCGCTTGCCTCAGCCTCCTGAGTTGCTGGGATTTACAAGCATCCTCCATGGCACCTAGCTAATTTTTTTTTTCTCCCTGTGCTGGGGAGTGAACTCAGGCCCTCACACATGCTAGGCCAGTACTCTACCACTGAGGTATACTGCCCAACCTGGCATTATTATTAAAAATAAATACAGCAAATGGCAAATGCCAGACTGGAAGAAAAGCAGGGAGGTCCTGAAATCTTTAAAAAAAAAAAAAAAAAAAAAAAAAGTCGAATATTTAGAAACAAAAAGTTTTGGTGACCTCAGTATAGTTTCCAACTTCAAATATGGAATTATATATAAGTAAAAACTATCTGTGATAACTGTGTGTCCTAGTAACCCTTAATTAAACAATTATCTTAAAAGTTCATACCTGAGATAAATATATGGATAGAAATATAAAATTAGAAGACCAATCATATTAGTACATTTGTATACCTCTAAGTTGTATTTGTTGTTGTTGTTAGGTACTGTTAAGTCAGGTCTGACTCATAGCAACCCCATGTACAACTGACGAAACACTACCTGACACTGCCATGCCAGGCACTATTGTGAGTGCTTTTCTGCTGTTCATAAGGTTTTCAATGGCTGATTGTTTTGGGAGTGGGCTGCCAGGTCCTTCTCCCAAACCTATAGCACCCAGTATCCCCAGGTGGTCTCCCATCCAAATACTGACCAAGCCCGACCCTGCTTAGCTTCCGAGATCAGATGGAATCTGATGCCAGGGGGGTATGGCTGCAGGCTGAGTTGTATTTAGAAAGGATAAAATGGCAAGATGAAAGGAATGAAAACAAATTAAAATGCATGGAAGTGGGAGTACTGATAAGAGTACTGATAAAAGTAACTTACAGGGTGGAGCTACTCTGAGTACAGTGTCTTAGCTTTGCTGCCTTTTGAGTACGTTCTACCGAATGTTTCTTTTCCTCTTCATAATAGTCTGCAGTCTAAGATAAAATTAATATTTGGACCTTTCTGAATTCTTATGCTTCTTCAAATTCTAAATTTTGCAGATTTTTAGCTCTACAGTATAGTTTTTATACCTTAGATATAAAGTCCTGTGACATAAAAAGTAATTTCAGCTAGAGTATTTAAAATATTCCATTTGGAGATGCCTGCGGCCGTACCACTGTGCTCTCAGATCTCGGAAGCTAAACAGGGTTGGGCCTGGTTAGTACTTGGATGGGAGACCACCTGGGAATGCCAGATACTGTAGGCTTGGGAGAAGGACCCGGCACCCCACTCCCAAAAATCAATCCGCCATTGAAAACCCTATGAATAGCGGAGAAGCACTGACAGTGTTTCCCCTGTAGTACTGAGGGGCGCAATGTGTCGGATACCGACTCCATGGCACCTAACAACAACATTTGGAAATAGCTAGAATAGATTTAATTTCCTTGGGCCCTTTAGAATTTGATATTTTATGTTTTTAAATACTGAAATTGACAACATTCTGATGATTATTATTTAAATACATTAAGACAATAAAGATTTTAGTTTGTGTGGCCTCCTCTCCCTCCCTCCCTCCCTCCCTCCCCCTCTCTCTCTCTCTCTCTCTCTCTCTCTCTCTCTCTCACTTTCTCACTCTCTCTTTCTCTCTCTCTTTTTTTTCAGTACTGGGGCTAGGCAAGCACAGGCTAGGCAAGCCCTCCATATCCAAAGGCTCTTTTTTATTTTTTTGGAGGTCTCTCTAAGTTGTGCAGGCTTCCTCTGTCCTTGAATTTGAGATCCTCTTGCCTCAGTCTCCCAAGTCACTGAGATTACAGGCATGCACCATGGCACTTGGCCTTAGTTTTTGTTTTTAATTTTTTTTTCAGTACTTAGCAGTTGAACCCATGGTCTTGCACATAATGTGCAAATGGTCTATCATTGGGCTGCACCCCCAACCCATTTTTTATTTTTTACTTGGAGTCAAAGTCTCACTAAGTTTCACAGCCTGCCTCTGGCCTTAAACTCAAGATCCTCCTGCCTCCGCATCCCAAGTAGGTAGGATTATAGGCATGTGCCAGCCATCGCATCTGGTGATAGCTTGTGTTTTTATGTTCACTGTAAATTGTTGAGTTAATCAAAAGCATTTTATATCCTTTTTTCTTCCTGGTACTGGGGGTCAAACCTAGGACTTTCCACATGCTATGAAAATGTTTGACCACTGAGCTCTTTTTTAAATTTATTTTTGAGACAGGATCTCGCCAAGTTGTGCAGGCTGCCTCTGGCCTTGAATTTTTAATCCTCCTGCCTCATCCTTCCAGTCACTGTGCACTATGGCACTGCTCTTTTTGTTTTTATTTTGATACAGGATCTTGCGGAATTGCACAGACTAACATCTGACTTGCTATGTAGCCCATGCTGGCCTTAAATTCATAATCCTTTTGACTCAGCCTCCTGAGAAGCTAGGATTATAAGCATGTGCCACTACACCTAGCTTGTATGCCTTCTTTAGGGTATTCAATTGAAAGGTACACAGGAATTTGGTCATTCTGCATATAATATGTGTGATTTTGCATACTGTTCTTCATTTAAATTTATTCCCTTTTTTTTTTTTTTTTTTTTTTGGTGGTACTTGAGGGCTAAAACCAGGGCTTTGCGCATACTTTGTAAGTGCTCTGCCCCTGAGCTGCATCCCCAACCCCTTTTTTATTTTTTATATTGAGACAGGGTCCCAGTAAGTTACACAAGCTGCCTCTGGCCTCAAACTCATGATCCCCCTGTCTCTGCCTCCTGAGTTTCTGGGATTATAGGTGTGTGCCACCATGCCCAGCTCTTTGTTTTTGTCTGGGTCTTGCGTGTAGTCCATGTTGCCCTTGAACTCCCAATCTTCCTGCCTCTTCCCAAATTCTGGGATTACAGATGTGTTCCACCATGCCCAGCTTTTCATTTAACTATTTACTTTCTGAATTTTGAGACATTTTCTTCTCTCTGCATTATTAAGAAGCACCCTTAATGATACCTCAGTCCAAACATGTTGGTTGTTTCTCACACCTATGTGGAAAAGAATTTGACAGCTGATATATAGTTAAGGGCCCTACTTACTTCTTTTTTTTTTTTTTTTTTTTTTTTTTTTTTTTTTTTTTTTTGCGGGTTGAGCCCAGGGCCTCCCGTCTGCATGCTCTGCAAGTGCTGGACCACTGAGCTGCACCCTTAGCCCATTTTTATACTTTTTGAGACAGCGTCTCACTAAGTTACGCAGACTGCATCTGGTCTCGAACTTGCGATCCTCCCGCCTCCACCTCCCAAGCCACTGGGATTACAGGCGTGCGCCACGGCGCCCGGCTTAGGGCCCTACTTACTTCTAAGTCAAAAAACCAGCATCCCTGACAGAAACTTTTCACCTAAAAATCCGAAAGCTCTGAGGAGCTTCAGATGATTAATTAGGATTATATTTCAGCATCTGGTCATTATTTCTTCTCAAAAGAGATACTGCTGAACTAAATTCCACATAGAGTCTGATTTATCACTAGGTTAAAAAAAAAAGAGAAACCTTCTACACACACCCACACACACATTTTAACCCTATAACATTCATTTCTCAGAAGTCTATCTTAAGGAAAATATCCTAAATGGAAAGAATAATGTGATGCAGAAAGATATTCATCACTTTATGTACAGTCACCAGCTGTAGGAGGATGGAATATAATACAGCTATTTAAAATGCTTCTGTAATCTTTGGGAAAATTCTTATAGCAAGTTTTAACGTGTGTATATTATATATATTATACATGTACAATTCGAAGCTATATAAAAATACTATGTAGAAAAAATCAAAAAGGAAATACTTGAGATTTTAATTAGTTGCCTTAGATGATGAGACTGAGTGGTTTTTTTCTTTTTACTTTGCTTTATTTTTCATATATTTTCTAATGGGTATATATTACCTTTTTTATAGTCAAAAAGAACATAAGCTTTAAAAAGAAAGAAAAGCTGTGCAATAAGATATTATAATTTATTCTAAGATATATAAGTTATTTTGAAAGAATCATGTTTTTGAATGTGGAAGGATTATTTCTGCTTAAGAAGTTTAGAGATGAACTCACAGACAGTTTTATACAACTGTTTATAAAACAGTTGTATAAAACTTTATTCTGTCTCTGAGATCTGAAATGACAAACATAAATCAGTTTTTTATACTTACTACTGGAATACATTTAAAATCACAGTATTCTCTATTTGGATGGTGTTAGTTAGCTAAGCAATAGTAAGTGTGTCATCCATTATAAATGCTTTTCTTTTATAAATAGTACCTGGTAGTATAGCTTTTAAATGCTCCTGGTAAAGGCATAAGTAGTCTAAAAGAATCATAAACAACTTTCATAACCTTAATGGAGCCACCAAAGTATATTTTATCAGTTAATAGCTGCCTCAAGTTTTAAGTCAGCTATATCTTGAGGATGTATCTATACTGCTTCTTATATGTAAATATAAGAAGCCTTTGTTTTGATATGATAATATAAGAACCTTTGTTTTGCCTATTGAAGGCTGTACTATAGCTTGGGGAAAATAACCATTTGAAATGCAGATGAACACTAAGCAATAAACTCAGAATATATTATTTCACAAGTGGTAATACTTTCTTAAAACATAACAAGAGGAAGCTGGGTGCTATGTCATAGGCCTATAATCACAGCAACATGGGATGCTGAAGCAGGATTGTGAGTTTGAGGCCAGAGGTTGCACAGCTTAGTGAGACTTGGTCTTAAAATAAAAAAGGGCTATGGGTGTGGCTCAATGTTAGAGCACCTGCCTAGCAAGTACAAGGCCCTGGGTTCAACCCCCTAGTACTACAAACAAAAAAAATAATTATAAATATATATAAACTTCATGACTAGTAATTGTTAACCTCATTTTGAATGACTACTATTGTTATCACATGTCAGTACTATTTATGGTATTGGTTTTAAGGATTTCTCTGTGTTTTAGATATACCAAGACCATCCTGAAAGCGAGGTATATAAGGAATGTACATAACAGCATTTTCCTTGTCTCGCGTGTGAATATTCAAAACAATAGACATCTAGATTATTATTTTTATGGTTGGCAATTGGCTATAGAATACATTTATTTCAAATATAGAAAGCATGAGGTACATCATACAGGGTGACAACGCAGTATGTGCGTGAGATATTTAATTGAGAGGTATTATTTTGAGTCCTCTTTTGTGAGCTCTGCTGTGAACTGCAAACTGTGTGCATGTGTATGAAAGGTTAAGAGCCCGGGTAGCTGAGTGGGGTGCCATGCTGTTAGCAGACGACGAAGGCAGTATTACTCACCAGGTGCATGCTGTCAGCTCTGTAGAAGATTCCATCTTCATGGAGTCATCTCATGGTCCACTTTTTCTTGAAGCCAGGTAACATTTCCCACAACCAATGGATTGGCCTTGGAGTTTTTCCAACTAGAAACACTGAAACCTAAATATTCTCTCCTCTAACTTAAATAAATAAATGAACTATTTCCCATTGGAAGAACTAACTTGCAAGGTAGCATGAACCTGTGTTATCGCTTTGCTTTTTAAGAAATAATTATGTGAGAACTGATTTTTTTCCAAGGGAAACTGGTGAGGATAAGAAATTGGAGTGCTGTGTGTTACTTGGCATTGGTGATAAGCATGGAACACTAGCTTGTATTGTAGACTTGTTTCTAGGGATGTACAGATTGCATTTTGTGAAAACTAATACAATCATTCTGTGACTGTTACTGAGACAATGTGGTTTTGTACAATTTGAATTCTTGGCTCTTAACTCTTGTGTATGTCAGTGTCTTGTTCTTTTAATGAGGTCTGACTTTTGCTTTAAATCTATTTAACTTAGTTGTAAAATAACCTAAACTGGACAATCTTGCTAAGCTCTTAATTCTGAAAATTCTTTACATCATTTCAATTATGTTCACTTATCTAATTCAGTGACACTTGAATAAAATGTTCCAACCTTTGCTTTATTTAAAGCTTTATCCTCTTTATGGTAAGCTGTCATACTTGAGACCCTTTAGGGTGCTTAGCAGTGTTATTAACTGAGCATGCTCATGAACTCAGTTTGTGGTACAGGCTGTCCCTGTTCTTGTCATGTAAGATATGGCTTCTTTTATGTCATTACCTCTCAATACATCATGTTACATTATGTCCTTTATTTGGTACCATTATCACTGCCTGTCTGACTAACTTCAGGGTTTTTTCCCTCCCTCTTGAATTAGCAGTAATCAAAGTAATGCAGACTGGTAAATCTTCCCCTTCTCCTTTGGGATTTCTTTTTATGGGGTTCAGTGTTTGCACAGTTGACTTTAATCATTGCTCTTTAAAAAGTATTGTCACTTGTCACTTAACTGCTTACAATATCATCTTTGATTCCTGGGGACAGAAGATTGCATTTTATTTATATTCATATGAGTATGGCCCTCAAAACTGAAAATGCAGTTCTCATTTTGAATGACTGTGGTGGTATTAAAAGGTAGCAGATTGATTAATCTAACTTCATTTTCCTTGTGAAGAAAATGTATAAAATTTAAATGTCCACTCCCAAGTAGTAGCTAATGACAAAGACATTTGTCTTTTCTAATGTCTATATTATGGCATTTTCTTCAGATGATGGTCATCTAAGCAATGTGTACATAGCTATATTGATAAATATTTTTAGTAAGCATTACTGTATGCAATTAGCGTGACAAGTGTGCTAATACTTCCCTCAAAGTAGATTTGTTATATGACTGGGACAAGGTTTTCTTACTAATCATGTTTTAAATATTAATTATATTTTTTGACTACAGGCATGTGACACAAGCTGACCTCAAGAGCTCCACGTTTTGGCTTCGAGCAAGTTTTGGTGCTACTGTTTTTGCAGTTTTGGGCTTTGCTATGTACAAAGCATTATTGAAACAGCGATGATTAAAACAATATACTGGCCTACCAAAAACAAATACTTTTATGTACATTCTGAATGCTTTAAATTCTGCTAGAAATATTGAGATATTTATACATGCAGAGTTACTTTATTAATATTTGTAATTCATGCATAAGAGTATTTTAATGATAGTAATAACTGCAGTATTGGCTAGCATATGGAAGGAAAACAGCTTAATAGCCAAACTAAAATGGCTAAATTTCAGAGGCCAAAAGGGAATATTTTATAAATAATGTATATATTCAGACAAGATATGGTCTCCCAAATTGAGTTCTAGAAATGATGTTTTCTAGACATTTCTACATGGTATTGTTTAGTGCTTATTTGGCTCACTTTCTTAGGTTTAAGTCAGCCCAGAGATTGTATTTACTCATGGATCACTTATTTATTTCACATTTACTCAGATGGTCCTTTGGGTTCTGTAACCCAATTGTGGCATGAGGCACAATTTGCCATTTTCTGTGTTTTTAAGAACACATGTGAGTCATCGTCAGCTTGCCAACACCACTTTGTTGCAGTCACTTATGGTAGGCCAGCACTGAAGCCATTATGCTGTCTAGAAAATGAAATAGCTGAGTATGCGGCTCTCCGTTAAGGAGGAAGTAAGGAAAAGCAATTAGCAGAGGTATTATATACATGATCACGTCACTTCCTTTGTCAGTATGTGGAATTTTATAGTCCTTTCAATCAAATGAGAAAACAATTTGTATATTGTCAAGGTTTTTAGTTTAAATAAACAGGTCACCCTTACTACTGCTGAATTTCCTCCCAAAGTGTAAATCGTTCTATAATGGCTACGTCTATTATAGTATATTACAGTAGCTGCATGTGTCTTGAAGTGTTCTATATTTGGCTAGGATAACCTAGAGGCAGCACTTTTTTAAATGGTAAAATAAATCTAATGAATATAAACTCTCACAATAAACCTATTTTTTCCATCATTGATCTTTTCAAGTATTTAAATAAATAACTGCTGTGTACTGTGATCTTGAGTGTTTTGTCTTACAAAGTAAATATGTCTGCACATATGTCAGTCAAATCTTCTGGCTTATATTTTTCTTAGTTTGGCAATTTTTTTTCTTGTCCCCCATACCCTAGTACTGAGGAGTTGAACCAACATATGCTAGGTAAGTGTTACCGCTAAGCTGCACCCCTAATCCCTTTTTTATTTTTTACTTTTTATTTTGTGACAGGGTCTCTCTAAGTTGTGCAGGCTTCCTCTTCATTAGGAAAGAAATCAAGTATGAGTTGTATACGTAAGAAGAAATCTATTTAAAAGTTGTATGGGACTCTATCCTTAGAAAAGGCCAATTATTTTTTCACAAATATCCCTAACTGATTTGGTTTCTGCTATAGTTTACATGTTTTTCTTCCTTAACATGTCTTTTTTTCTCTTGCTGTTCTGAGGGACATTTTTTCACAAGATCACACTGATTGAACAACTAGTAACAGTATAATTTACTAACTGTAAGCTCATGTTTACTTGCTTCCCTGTCTCTCCCTCCCCTTTCCCCATTTTTGTTCTAAATTTGAGGAAAAGGAAAATTAAGCAAAAATGTGGTGACAACTCATTTTTATCATGTTTTGGGAATTTCCCACGTACCAAAGAGATTTATGTCAATTGCACAGCTTCCAATGACAGTTATTTCTTTCCTTCCAAGTTTTCTGTTGTTGTTATTTTGACTGAAATGTTATTTTAAGTGGATATGTGCTATAGATTTTGTGTTTGTGAGAAACAGAGGAAAGAAGGTAGTTTGCCAAGAGGTGAAAAGTGGTGAATGTGTATATTAGGATTTTCTCTCTCACTCTTCTCATTTGAAGTGAAGTGTCTTTGGTTCACAAGAAGACAGTGGCAGCTTCCCCATCTCACACTTGTTTTTGACACATCCTACTCACATGCCTAGCTACTCTCCCCGCCTCTCCCTTGGCCCAGGTGCAATGAGTAAGCAGAGGACATGCTCATTGTTTTTCCTCTTCAAGCCACAAGCGTGTGAAGATATTTTCCTTTATTTCACATTCACTTTAGGGACTAGTTAATATGGGGAAATACAATAATAGACTGCTTCTGGCTTTTACAGTTTGCTCAGAGGATGTAAGGAGTAAGAGGGAAAATACAAGAAAAATACAAACTTAAAAGGACCAAGAAAGTCACTTTATACCAATTGCATTGTCTTGTAAATGGACATTATGTGGTAAAATGAAGTAATTTGCTATGATTCTTTAAAGAATAATAAGGCATCCGGGTGCAGTGGCACATACCTGGAATCTCAGTGACTTGGGAGGCAGAGGCAGGAGGATCACAAGTTTGAGACTAGAGGCAGTCTGTGTAAGTTAGGGAGGCCCTGTCTCAAAAAAAGTAAAAAAAAAAAAAAAGAGGGAGTCTTGGGGTGCAGCTCAGTGGTACAGCACTTGCAGAGCGTGTAAGCACAAGGCCCTGGGTTCAACTCCCGGTACTGTGGAGAAAAATAATAATAATAAGGCAGTTTTGTGAAGAAACATCACTTTGAAGGCTTCTAGTCGTATGGCACAATGTAGTAACTTAGCCTTAGTACATCAAGGGTCTGTTGCTTTTTGTCATTCATGTCATTCTTTTTCACATTTGACCAAAAAATAGCAATTTCCCACACTGTTAGTGTTGATAAACATCAAAATAGGAGTGGGGCGTGGTGGCGCACGCCTGTAATCCTTCCTAGGGGCTTGGGAGGCAGAGGCAGGAGGATCACAAGTTCGAGACCAGAGGCAGTCTGTGTTGTGTAACTTAGTGAGACCCTGTCTCAAAAAGTAAAAAAAATGGGCTGGGGTGCAACTCAGTGGTCCAGCACTTGGAGAGCATGCAAGCATGAGGCCCTGGTTCAACCCCTAGTACCACACACACACACACACACACACAAAGGAGTGGGCTGTGATGTTAGACATTTGGAGAATACATACTCACTCTGAAATAGCTATAAAAGAGGAAGTAGGAGGGCTATGGATAACTCTTTGTATCTATCTGCACATCATCCGTCAGGGGAAGGCACCAAAGAAGAAATACACTGATGAGCCAGTCTTAAATGAAATCAGAACCCTCCTGACTTGCTGGAAGGCAGGGGAATAATGGGTAGCAGAAAAGAAACACAGGTAAATACTCAAGTTCTGTGGTGGAGCATAAATCCTTCCTAATCAGCTCTCAGTAGGCATCTGGGGTTAGCTTTGATGCCCCTTTTATGTGAATTGTACTAGTATAAGTAAATATAAAGGCATCTTTAAAATACACAGTTGTCTATATCTGTGGAGGATTGGTTCCAGGACCCCTCATGAACACCAAAATCCTTAGATGCGTAAGTCCCTTAGGTAAAATACCATTGTATTTCCATATAATCTATGCACATCCTGCTACATACCTAACTCAGCTCTAGATTGCTTACAATACCTAATACAATGTAGACGCTATGGAAATAGTTGCTGGAATGCATCGTCTAGGGAATAGTTGTAAGGATAAAAGCCTGTACATGTTCTGTACGGATGCAACTATCATGTTGTTGTTGTTAGGTGCTGTCAATTCAGGTCTGAATCATAGTGACCCTATGTACAACAGAACATAACACTCCCTGACATTGTGCCATGCCCAGCACTATTGTGAGTGCTTCTGTTATTCACAGGGTTTTTGATGGTGGATTTCAGAAGTGGATTGCCAGGTCCTTCTCCCTAGCCTGCAGCACCTGGTATTTCCAAGCAGTCTCCCAACCAAGGACTAATTAGGCCAACTCTGCTTAGCTTATGAGATCAGGCAGGATTCGATGTTAGGGTGTTGTGGCTGCAGATGAAACTATCATAGGCCTAACTATATAGTACATGGATGATGTGAGGTAAATGATGCTCAAACAAGTGCTGGAAGAAGTCTGCAGATCTGTGGAGTGGTGGAGGCTGCATCAGAGTATGCTTACACATCATTCTATATTGATCAGACATGGTATGTGGCAAATTCAAGTTTTACTTTTAGGAATTTTCTGAAAATTGTTTTTTTTTTTTTTTTTTTTGGTTCATGTTGGTTGAATCTGCAGATGCAAAGCTCACAGATGCAGAGAGCTGACTGTGCAAATTTTTTTTTTTTTTTTTTTTTTTTTTTTTGCGGTTCTGGGGGGTGAACCCAGGGCCTCCTGCTTGTATGCTCTGCAAGTGCTGGACCACTGAGCTGCACCCTCAGCCCAATTTTTTATTTTTTGAGACAGGGTCTTGCTAAATTACACAGACTGCCTCTGGTCTTGAACTTGCGATCCTTCTGCCTCCGCCTCTTGAGCCACTGGGATTACAGGTGTGTGCCACTGCACCTTGCTTTGATTGTGCAAATCTTAATAACTATGTGGGAACTGGGGGTGTAGCTCAGTGGTAGAGCATTGGTTTAGTATGCACAAGGCTCTAGTTTCAGTCCCAAGCACCAAAAATAAAAGTGTGACCTAGTTCTCACAGTCTATATGTCTACAGCCATACCACCCTGGCGTCTAACCCCATTTGGAAGCTAAGCAGGGTCAGTCATGGTTAGTCTTTGGATGGGGGACCACCTTGGAATACTAGGTGCGGTAGGCTTGGGAGAAGGACCTGGCAGCCTATTTCCAAAACAGCCATTTAAAGCCCTGTGACTAGCAGAGAAGCACTCACAATAGTGCCAAGCATGGCACTATGTTTGGTAGTGTTTCATTAATAGGGGCGCTATGAGTCAGACCCGACTTGACAGTACCTAACAACAATAACATGTTTTTAGGAAACTGATTTGGAACTAGATACTTTTTAAAAAATAGCACAAAGCAAGATGCTAAATTTACCAGTAAATTTTGTAGTATGAGAATGCTCCATGTGGGCAGCCTGATATTTCAAATGCCTTGATCTCCAGAGTCACAGTCCAGTAAGCCACTTTTTTTTTCTTAAGACAGGCTTGCTGTGTAGCCTAGGCTGGCCTTGGACTTAATGTCTTCTGACTCCACCTCCTGGATGCTTTGATTATAAGTGTGTGCCAATCCAAGCATGGTGGCACACATTTATAATCCCAGTAACTAGGTAGAGGCAGGAGGATCACAAGTTTGAGGCCAGTGGCAGCCTGTATAATTTAGTGAGACCCTGCCTCCAGATAAAAAAGGGGCTGGGAGTGCAGCTCAGTGCTTGCAAAATATGCACAAGGCCCTGGATTCAACCCTCTAGTACTGCAAAATTATATGTGTGTGTGTGTGTGTGTGTGTGTGTGCCCCCACATCTGACTTCAGTACCTCACTTTTTAAACCTCTAGGTTGCAAATAGTCCTTGTCTTTTTAACTGTGCTTTTCAAACATCCCTGTTAATGAGAGTGAATATCTGTTAACTGGCCCCCTCAGCTCTGTGCAAGTGTCCGTCTGACATGTGAGTATCATAGTGGTATATCACATTTCTCTAGTGAGTTATCTTAGAAGGTAGTTCCCTGCTCCCATGACACACTCAGACTTCTTAGACCATTTGTCCCATTTGTTATTTTGGGTCCAGAAAGTATGGACACCTTACTAGAAGATTAGATTTTGATATCATTAGGAAACACTGCCTAATTCCATAGTGCCATTCTAGTTCCTAGCTGTATTTTCCAGTGATAGTATTTTGCTGTGTAGGTTTTATCTTTTCCTTTAGCATACAGTTGTAGAGGTCCAGTATTAAAATTGAGAGATTGTTATTCCTTCTGGGTTTAAAAGCTGAATGTCACCTAAGCACACACAAGGAAGCATTACCAGTATTATCTTTTATACATTCAAACTCCAAATTCTGCAAGAGCAATGTTTTTCAATATTTTCCTATTCGTAGCTTACATCTATATTTTATAATCAAATAACCTATTCTTTATTATTGCCTGCAGCTGTAGCCCTGTGGCATCCAATCCCGTCAGATCTCAGAAGCTAAGCAGGGTCGGGCCTGGTTAGTACCTGGATGGGAGACCGCCTGGGAACACCAGAAGCTGTAGGCTTGGGAGAAGGACCTGGCAACCCCCTCCCAAAAATCAATCTGCCATTGAAAACCCTATGAACAGCAGAGAAGCACTGACAATAG